>JAOTAV010062655.1:0-14533 GCA_026546445.1 Cyclargus thomasi | reverse complement strand
ACCGCCCTCATTAAGGGCCCCGAGGTGGAAAGCTCTCACGGTGCCCGGGGAGCTCTCGGCGCAGACAGGCGGCGGTTCGTTGCGGCTGCCGCAGAGAAGGGGTGCCGGTAGCGGCAAGCGCTGCGGTGGATGCGGTAGTGTTATCGTTCCCGCATCCACCAGCGTGTAGCGCTGAAGAAGGGCATGGTGGGGTTTTAGTCGGTAAGCTCCGGGCGCACTGAGCCGGGGGGAGTCCGACATACCCCTGCCGCCTTCCCCCGAGTGTGGCGGGGGATGCGTAATGCATTTCCCCTCCGTAAAAAAAAGGGGGAGTTGGGCCACCGGTAAACTTACTCACTGAACGAAACACAGCAAAACGCCAATTCACGCCAGTATGACGAAGATGACTAATAAGAAGGGTTTTTTTAAACGTTTTTTCCAAAGGGGGTTATAGTGGGGCTAAAACGGGGGTTAAGTGGTTAAAACGTGATTTCGTGGTCCGAACTGATACAAAATTTGCATAAACATTGATTGCTACATTTCGTTGAAGATTTAATAAATTGTTCTTAAAATAATACTAATATTATAAATGAGAAAATGCGTCTGTATGGCTGTCTGTCACTTCTTCATACTCAAACGGCTGAACCGATTTTGCTGAAATTTGGAAAGAACGTACTTTAAATCCCGTAGAAGGATATAGGATTAGAAATAAGACGGGATTTCGTAAAATTCAATTAGAAATAAGACGGGATTTCGTAAAATTCAACCTGAGTTATTTTTAGGGGTTAATTTTTTATAAAAAGTACTTCTTAATGCGGGTGAAGCATTATTCACTGAGTGCAATGTACGTTCACCCAGTGCGCACGGTTGCAAAAAAGTAAGGAAAGGTTATTAACGGTAATGCGACCATTAGACATTTTTAATCACTACATTTTGACCTAGTTTTGCGTGCCGTATTCTATATACGAAAAGCACCAAAAATCCAGTTTTTTAGTTTTAAAACTTTTAGCTTTCCTATCTCTTGAGAGAAGTTATAACTTTATCTATAGTAACAGACAACGCCTGCTCTAAATCCTAAGTCCATTCCGTTTGTTCGTCTGTGAAATGCTGAAGTAGAGTAGGCCAAGCTCGTACCGAGAACGTTGATTAAAAACTACTGTACTCAGACCGCAATGTCTGTAACTCTGTATCTCCTTCCCTTTACCCTATTACAGTGAAGCTAAAAAAAAGGAAATTAATGATATTGGCTTTATTAATTTCCACGTAGCCACTCAACTATTGTTGCAATTTTAACAATGGAGGTATCAGACAATTTTTATTACAATATCTCTCGGACACAATAATACCACCCCCACACCGATTTCGGCGAAGGTGACCGGTTTCATAGAAACCGGACCTGTTAGGAGTAATTTTTATAGTGTCTAAGTGTGTGCGCAGTAAACAAGAGCACCCTCTCTTCCTTTACTCTCATAACCCAAGGAGACGGGTGACCGATACGACTGGCGGGAGATCAGGCGCAGGTCCGACATTTTACATGCCTATCCAACGCATAGATCTTGGCAGACAACTTGGAAAAAACCTTTTTTCGAACCCACGAACTCCGGGTAAAGAGCCGAGCTCCGTACCACTAGACCATAGAGGGGTTTAACTCATCAGGTATAGAAAGTATAATGCCACTGTGACTATAATTATAATGCCGTGACTCGTGATTAAAAAGGCTATTTTTTGATGATGAAATAATGCAACTGAATTCAATATTAGGGCCTTATTTATTTAACTTAAAATTTTAAAAATATAATAATAATAATCTTTATTTCTCTCATAAAATTACATCTAGTAATTTGTGAGGGACTTGGAGCCCTAACTAAGCCTAGGCCTGTATATTGGTGCCCCAGGCCCCCCCTCACAAACTGAATTAGCTAGTTAAACTGATAAAATATGACATATTATGTATGGCGTTTCTTCACACGTTATTATAAACGGTGACATGCGACCACCATCGTGTACAAGACATGCTCGTCTCGTTATGAAACCACTTGTTTTTCGACTAAGACAGTGTCTATTTCAAATCTTAGGGCCTGCTTCACTGCTTACAGATAGTTTATTTATTTGACAGGTACAACTTCATTTGACAGATTTTGTATGAAAAATCTGTCAAAAAAGATGTGTATAGCATAAGAGAATTTTAACAGCAAGCAGTGAAACGGGCGTTAAGTGTGTTGCCATAAAATGTTTGTATACGATTTAAACGTTAAACATAACACACTCAAGTTTAATAGCAAAGTAATAAGTGCTCAAAACTCATAACATCCATTACCGAACAAACTACAAGTTGGAACCGCCCGCGGAGCCCCTAACTTATAATGACATTTGGATATTCTTACCCGGCTCTTAACCGGCTTCTACCCGGCTCCTAGCCGGGTCTTGACCGGCCCGGGGATAATGGATGTGGTTTTGTTGCGGGTTTCATACTTTTATATCCACTTAAAAGTCGCAATTTTTAGTGATTGTCATTTTTCTTTTTAAGAAAAAAGTTGATTCAAAATGAATAAAGGTGGCACCAGCGGTCACTGACTTAGGAGCTCTGAGAATAATCCTGTACTGTATTTTCAACTCAAAAAGACACAGGTTATTTTAGACTCCTTGGTAAACCACATTGTAACTCTCATAATGATTATCTCCAACTTTTTATATTCTAATGAAATACCGCGTAGTTGACTTATATTATCAACTGAAACACACGAACTTTTATAATACATAGCAGTCTTAGACCCGTTTACTGCTAAATTTTCTGTTAGGTTATCCACAACTTTTTTGACAGATTCTCTATACAACATCTGTCAAATCTTTATTGGACAACCGTCAAAGTTGTATCTGTCAAATAAATAGACTATCTGTAAACGGTGAAACAGGCCCTTATAATTATAACCTGTATACTAGTTATACTTTGAATAAAAATCGTTATTCTTAAACTAAACAAACATTTTCAAAACCAAAATACAGTAAGCTCCATTACATGTTCCAATGGGAGCGCCGCCGCGGGCGACACAGGATGCTCCGCACCCTGTATGCAAACATTCGACATGCATTTACTCCCAGACGACCGTGCAGTATCACATGCATATGACGTCAAAGTGTGGAGGATACCCTACGTATCTCGGACTTAATACGCGATTTCATTTCTAGGTACTGTCTATGTTGTTACTTTTAGTAAAATGTTAATATCTGAATAACGACTATGACTTCGCATGCAAAATATTTCTACACGATCGTATTTTTTTTAGGATATTTAGGGGGCAAGCGAGCATACGGGTTACCCGATGGGAACCAACTGCCGTCGCCCATGGACACTCGCGACTTTTGAAGAGTTTGAAGAGTCTGTTTTAAATTATCCGTTGATGACGTTCTTATTGCTGCCTTTAAAAAAAGATCCGTTCATCATTTAACGGCATTATAGATGTCTGCGTGTGACGTCACAGTGACGTCACGGGCGCCGCACGGGTAAGTTCGCTCCATCATACTTGTACGAGATGCATCACAAAGGACACCGTTTAATCTTGTTCTAGTTTGTTTTGAATTTTGTCTGGGTCTTTGAATATGTTCGCTCGGGAAAGATTCTAAGTATCTGCACGTTTATAGCTAGCTTTAGGAAGAATATTCTTCGCGTTCTTTCTGTCTACATAGTAATTCGGTATCTCAATGAAACTCAAAGGTGACTGACTAATTAAAATAGTGATCTACCAACGTACATACCAAATAACAAGACAAATTTAACTGGCATTTGGCAGGTAGATGTTATTGATATTATGACGTAGACATCTGCTGATGGAAGTTTGTATGTAAAGCTAATTTGCTTTACATACAAACTTTCATTTGTGACTAACTAGTGATAGAGTCGTTCAATATTTCCAATGTAGAAAATGTAGAAATTGTCAAGAAGAATCTCTTAAAGTGGCAAGACCACCGTAAATGGAATGGCAAAAGGTAGGTCAATCTATGCATCATTTTTTTCAATATCTTATCTTTATAATTGGCGATTAAAAACGATAAACCGCGAGCACCATAATAGGAATAGCACAATAGTTATGAAAACGATGTAGTCTAGTCAGTATTTTGATAAAACTGAAAACAACAAAGTTACAAACAAGCCTTTAAAGTAGTTAGTTAAATATCTTTTTGCCCACTATCATAATAATTTGCATTCAATTAATATTGTTTTATACGCATCTTTCCTTTTGTGTATAATGCATGTATGTATGTACATACATACTTATGTATGTATTATATATGAATGTATAATTGTGTAGAACGCTCTGTAGCTTAGACAACTTGATGGATTTTAAAGTATTAGGTATCGTTAGATTCATTTTGATAGCGCAAGTGACAGCCTTTGACTGGGTACATCAAAATATTTAAAAATCAAAATGGCGGATTTTCAAGCCAAAATTGTAAGGTTCCAAAAATTTTTTTTCACTGATTAAGGTCAAGTTAGGTATCAAAATAAAGGGCTTTAAATAGTCATTCTAGAAATATACATATCTTGATGTTTAAATTGCAATGGCACCTGCAGTCGGGTTTTCTGTTTTTGGATTTAGCTTCTTCTGTTGAATGGGGCCTCGGAAGTTGTCTTAATGTTGGATTAAATAGAATTGGGGCTCGCCAGAAGTACCGGGCGGTAACTGGCTTAGCGAATAATATCCGGATTACCTCAAGCGCTAACCTATTAAGCCGGGATTAGTGGATTTCCACTATACACTTCACACAATATACACTTTGCTTCACACAATTGCTACACTGTGTTACGATATAGAATTGCTCTTTTGATGTATAGCCTGTTAAACTGATTGCAAATAGTTTTGATGTCTTTTTGCTCAAGATTATTGGTATGGTTCATTATCCTTCTGTCAAATTTCTAACAAACCGCGATTGCCAATAACAAAGTGACAACATGTAAACAAACAAAAAACTCATAGAAGATATAGCGACAACTGTAATAATTGTCTCTTCCCTTCGGAAGGGGGAACTAGGAGGTCCCTTATAAGGGGTCATAAAAATACTTTGTTTGCATTGGTTGGCAATCACGTTGTGTATGGAAATGATAATATTGTTTTGACAGTTGGTTAATGATGATTTCTAAGACTTACGCGAGTATCGCTCGTGTTTTTTAATACTTATGGATTTTGTCGCAGAGCAATTTTTTGATTCTCGAAGTTTCGGCTACTTTCAGCCCAAGTTTTTAATTTAATAATTAATGAAAATGAAATGTAACCATCTTAAAACGCATATAAAAACTTTATTTCTCTATTTTATACTCTTGGGAGTGATTTAGCAAAATCCTTTCTTAACGAATGCCTACGTCATAATATCTGTATGCCAAATTTGAGCCCGATCTGTTGATTGTTTGGCAGTGCTTTGACAGTCAGACCTTTGAGTTTTAGTTTTATTATATATTTAGGGGCCTGTTTTACCGGTTACTAATAAATTTTCTGTTAGGCTATCCACCACCTTTGACAGATTCTCGATACAACATCTGTCAAATAAAATTATGGATAGACTATCTGTAAGCGGTGAAACAGGCCCTTAGATTTCTACTTCGCTCGAAGCTACGTCTCTTACAACAAACAAGAGATCGCCTAAGTCGTAAGATTTATTCACGGTTCTGTTTAGCATAAGTAGATCGTATCTGGACGTTGTCGCGTACATCTTAATAGCGTCCCTTTCAACCTTATCGCAAATCTCATTATTTTTCAGCCTTAACTGAATTATGTTAAAAACATTTTACGCTGTTTTGTGTTGACGATAACTTAGTGAAGTAATTTTGATTTTGGGTAATATTTTGGTACAGCGCTAAAGTTCAAAAGCATACGTTTTCGCGATATAATCTTTAGATCTCCTATCCCGGGGTACAAAAAGAAATTTGGTACAATACCCGGCGAAAAGATTGCACATCGGCCTTTGGAAAGACAATCAGCCAATGTCAGCTACGTAGATCATCTCTGCCGCATATACGTAGTATGTGTATATAACGTCATTTACGTAGTATACTACGTATATGACGTTTTGCCAGTCGTTGTTCAAATGCGATCGAGTGCGGTCGCGTCGACTTCATAATATCTATATAGAGCTGATAACAACCCCGATTTTATTTATTTGTAACATAATTACATAAATTATTAACAATGAAATTTGAACAATTATAATAAAACTACAATAAATTTATATTCAAATTACAATTATAATAAATTAAATTTTCGACTAAACATTACAAAGTAAAATATACAAACTTAAAATAAAAGTATAAAAGCTATATAAATAAATTGTACTACGGCATCCCTAGGAAATGTAGCCATGGTACAATTCATTTCAAACCCTCATCAAAAGTTATCACTTAAAGAAAAATAAGTGTATTTTATATAAAGAATAAGAACAATTATACAAAGAACCGAATCGTAATTGTTGTAACAGCTCCTTATAGATACCGGACTGTTTGTATTTCGTGTGACAGAGACAACGCTCTACGTAGTCGAAATTAGCCGACTGCCTCTTTCCAAAGGTCGATGTGCAATCTTTATTGCCGGGTTCTGTAATTAACGAGGTCGCAAACGGCATATATCCGTCGAGGAGTCGCAGGAGCGTTGCCGGCCTTTATGAGTGAATAGGGAGTGAGAATAGGGATAGGGGGATTAGGGAATTTGGGCCACCGGTAAACTCACTCACTGAATGAAACACAGCACCGTTTCACGCCAGTTTTCCGTGAACCCGTGGATCACTCCGGTCAAGCCGGCCCATTCGCGCTGAAGCATGGCTTGACCGGAGTGCATGAGCATTCGTATTATGTACTTGAGATCGGAAAATGTCTCATTGGTACACGCCTCCACCGGGGTTCGAACCTGCCTCTCGAGTGCGAACCAAAGGTCTTATCGATAAAACATTTTGATCATTAAGTCCATAAAATTTAAATAAGACTTTGTATTTTAAATCGGGTTTTCTCAGTCGTCAGGAGCAATTTCGTAGCGATCATTTGTAGGCTACGTGCATTGACGTAGCACATTTTTAGACGTCTTACTCTATAAGACATAGTAGGGGAAAAATACTGGTGCGGATATGTGCACCTGTAGAGCTAAAAAAGTATTTATTACAGCAACTTTTTAATTTTCATCAACTTTAGTACTTGAAATTTTGTAAAATTTTCTTTCAAACTTAGCTGTGGGTTGTCTGCAATAAAAGAAAAACCCTCCTGTAAACTGTACGTCGATGACATCTCTCGCTCTATTTACTCCGCCGAACTCAGCCGAACGCCGCGTAATCTTGAAGCACTTCTATTTCACCGAATGCTAACTTTTTTACCATTTCGGTATTGAAGTTGTGGAATGCTACTTGGTATAAGTAAATAATATAATATCTATAGACGCTTCACACCACGTCAATTGGACCCGCGCTAAGTACCTGAGGGACTTGTGTTACAGGTACCAGACAACAGAGACATATATTTAATACATTTTTATATGACCCAGAAACATTAAAAAACTTTTTGTTCCCTCGGCGGGATTCGAACCCGCGACCCCCGGCGTAGGCTACCAAAGCGCTCAACCACTGCGCCACAGAGGTTGTCAATAACTATGTCTCGAATCTTTCCAACTCATGGCCCTTGCAAGAAACAATTCTGTATATGTGTTATCGGCAATGTATATAATCAGAAATTCAATATAATGCATCAGTAACGGCTTATGTATAGAATGACAAAAATGTTTAGAAAATGTATGAAATAGTTTTCATTTTGTACGTTGCCTAGGTGTTCTATGGAATGCCGAATCTGCAGCCGGTACTGTATGAAATACAAAATTATGTATAGACTATAGGTTTACCAGCTAAGTCAAACGTTAACCGACTTCAAAAAAAGGAAGGGTATCAATGCCTCGCTCCCACCTTAGCTTCCCAGCCTAACCTATCCGAGTCGAATCTGCTCTCACATATAAATCATTTGTGTCTTTACATACTTTACATAAATCAAGTCTTTACAACTTTTTAAAATTAACCACGGAAACTATATTAATATAGACGATAATCTGCGAGCAGTACTGAGTCGCCCTCTACACAATAGGGAATAAGGATGTTTTTTTAATTTTTCTTTAAATAAATCTATCGTTATTGAAAAACGATGTAGTCTTATCAGTTTTTGATAAAATTAAAACGAAATAAGGCGTGGCTAAGAAATGAAACAAAATGTCATTTCTATAGATTTTGTTTGGTGATTCTACGAAGAAGCGAAAACGTTTAGATCTTGGCTAAGTCCCTTGATATTGATAGTGACGTCAAAGTTTTTAAGCTGCATGCAAAGTTCATACTAAATTAGGTTTTGAGAGAAAAAGATGCGTAGAAAACTTAAATCGTTTATATCTCACTTATTTTCCAACAGATTTCAGGCATTTTATGTCATTCTTTTTATCTTTTAGCCTACTATCATATTTTACTTGACCGACTTTATTCAATAAATGTTGTTTTGCACGCATCTCGCACGCACACAATAGGGATGTGTGCGTGCGTCATCTTCTGTAATTGCCGATAGCGAAAAAAAGGCTTTTGCATTGAATCGAAACCGCCTGACCAAATAAAGTACGTTTGGTACATGTATTATATAAATCGGTACATCTGGTACATACATGGTACAAGGGTAAGACCAATCAAGGCTCTAACAAGATAGGTCAGCCCTGACCCAACAACTTTCATCGTCACGTGGGCTCTAGAAGCCCGTGAACACGCAATAATGGGATTACAAGTTGACGGCTGTAAGTTCTAGCGGGCTATATTGTACTGAGCTGTTACATACCATGGTAATCAATTACTATCCATATCCATACTTCCATAAGTTCCATACTAATATTATGAATGCGAAAGTGTGTCTGTCTTTTACCACTTAGCGCCCAAACCGCTGAATAGATTTTGCTTAAATTTGACATGGAGACTTTCAGTCCCGGGGGGACTGAAAGACAATAGGATACTTTTTATCCTGGAAAAACGTACGGGTCTCACGTGATGATCGAATTTTTATGAAACGGAGCTTCGGGCATCATTTAGTAAAATATAGGATGGCGTAAAGGTAGTATGGGCATTGGACATATATTGTAAGTATCGGAAGCCTGGCTTTATCTTGTGTAGCGCCCGTGTGCTATGAAACCTTGGCGATAGACAGGAAGGCCAGGGCACCCTCTAAGACGGCGGCAGCGCACGTGGGCATTACCTTACACTATAGGTTAAGTCGCCCTTAAAATACCTATTTTTAACCTTATTAGGCTTATAAAGGGCTAACTTTATTTTATATTATCAAAAATGACATCATAATTCACTCAATGTCGGATCAAAAATATGGTAAGTGTCACTATTATGCATTCGCTCATGATTGACGGTATGGTTCATTAGCCCTCTGTCAAAAAAATGTTATTGCCATACAAAATTTTGTGCGTTGCGATTGTAAACAAAGTTTTGGGTTGTTATTTTATTGTTGACAATCGCGGTTTGCATAGAAATTTGACAGAAGGTTAATAGACCATACCGCCAATCTCGAGCAAAAGGACTAAATAAAACACTATAGGCCAAAGTCACACGGCCGGAGTTGGGCATGACACACCACGCCGAAATTACGCATAAGCTGAATTTCGGTCGGGCGTTAGTTCGGTGACACTTCGTTTTTTTTTATAATAATAACAGTTCGGCGACAATCTTAACACGTGGATTTCGGCCGCGTGATTCCGGCTCTTATCATGTGTCATATCTAGCAAAAAAACATACTGATCGGATGCGACTAACAGCAGTCTAGATAACAATTTAACATTGAAGTATGCAAACTATAAAGCGTAAGTCGCGGACGTTTTGTATGGTCCGTCAGTCGCGTCTGACGTCAGTCGCGGACGTTTTTGTATGGGATCTCAGTCGCGTCCGATCAGTTTATTTTCAGCTTCAGCCGATTGCGTAGGAACGTAACATCTGCTGCTGAAGTTCGGCCGCCTAATTTAAGCCTGCTCAGACAATTTAACACCTTGGTTACCTTCTATTCAGCTTCAGACCCAAACAAGCCCCCACGAGCCAAATTTGTTTACATGAAGTAATAACTTGTAAGTAACTACACGAGCAAGATACTCAAACTTAAATGAACATACGAACATAGTTGTTTAATTACACAAGTTGTATGTTGTGGCGATGAGCTCGGTGCGTCATATTGCGAAATTTTGATTTTAATAACCGACTGGCATAGTTCGGATTCTTTGATTATAGTACTACTAGCGTTAATTCGTGGCTTTGTCCGCATGGAATTAGATCATTTTCAAATGAAGTTTAGTAAATTAAGATTTTTTAGCAACATTCCGCGAAATAAACCTCAACCTGTAAGTAAATGAGTGAGTGTACGCACACACTGCGTACACTTGCAAACACCACCACCACACTAACAATAATGTTAGCAAACTCATGCAGGGCCCCCTCACCACCATGCGCGTTGAAAACCTCGACGCGCGTTTCGCCCCAACACCGGAACATCTTCAGGATGTGGACTTTTCAGACAACGTCCGTTAAGGGATTAAAAAATCTTAATTTACCAAACTTAAAGCCATCCAATCCATTTGATTTCCGCACACACACCTGATTCTTTTAACTATTTACAAATGATTTAATCGTAATTAAAAGTATATCTATATATTATTTTAACGGCCTGTTTCACCGCTTATAGATGCGCCGTTTTTTCACCAAAACCGTCAACCGAGAACGAGATTATTTCGGTCCTAAAAAATAAAGGCAGCTTTATGATCTAGTCTATAAGTTTCATTTTTTAGCGACATTGCTTTGCGACAATGTCGTCGCCGTCATTAAATGCGTAGAGGAAAATAAAACCTGTAGTCTATGTCATAAAGTTGCATTTTATCCGGCCGCAATATTCTCGTTCCCGTTTCACGGTGTTTGACGATGTTGGTAGACAATCGACCATAGTCTATTTGTTTGACAGACACAACTTTACATGGCATATTTTGTATGGACAATCTGTCAAAAAAGCTCCTTAGTCAGCTTATTATCATTAGATACCCCATTGGTATTTGCATACAAAGTTTCATCAAAATCCAAACAAACTTTCTTATAATTGATATCTACCCGTACCTTAATTGCGTAAGATACGAATATTTTGGTAACATGATATTTTTTCAACACTAAAAATGCCCATCCTATGTTACTCTCCGTCCTTTTAATTATGAACAAAAAATTAAGTCCAGTGATTGTTTCTTTAAAATGTGAAGAAAGGACAAGCAAACAAATAAAGGAACACACTTTCCCATTTATAATAAGTATGGGTAAGAGAAATGCATCAGAACGTTTGTGTTGGCTTAAGGTTTATCCAAATATGAAAAATATTTTTAGTACCGGTCGCCCTGTGGTCGAAATTCGACCATACACATTTCTAAATTCACACAAACTTTAATTTGGCATAAAGGTTACCAAGCCTTTAAATTATTGTTTATGATTATCGTGTCATGTCAAAACATTGTAGTGTGTGTTATAGTGTGCGTAGCGTTTTATTTATATAAAAACTATGCAAGATTAAAGCGTATTTTAAAATATTATTGGCATTCCACGCTTCACCTCTATATCAACTGTTACTAGGAGAAATTTCATGCTTTTACATCTACGCGTCTTTCGCAAAAAGGTGTACAAAGTTTTCCGCTCGCGTATTAATAATGGCCCATACATATGTAATAGATAGCTCATTTTGCGTATGTGGGACAGCTGTCGTCTCCTGAGAGGACACTGCCTCATAATTGCATTGCCTGTCGATATTGCACTCAAAGTACACCAGCAGTAAATCGAGTTAAAAGTGTTGTGTTCTTCCAATCAATTTAATAGAGGAATTTTATTATGCGCATGTGTGTTTTTTAAAATTAGAGGGCAAACGAGCAGATGGATCATCTGATGGAAAGCAACTGTTTCGCCTATGGGCTTTGCAACATCGAAAAAGTTGCCACTTGCCAGTGTGCTACTTTCTAAACACACCGCAAAACTGGCTATTTCTGGCCGTAGTATTTCTCTGATCGAGCAGGCCCATTCATGAAAAAGCATGACTCTCCCACGGCCACAATAGCGGCAATATTCCAACCATCTGTCAGTTTGTCTATACTTTTGTATGTCTACTGACGCTATGCTAAGCCCTGTTAAAAATTTTATTATACAGTTTAGTCAAAGTCAAAAGTATTTTATTTAAAGTAGGTATTCTAGATACACGTTTTAAACGTTAGAACTACGGTGCCTACCACCGGTTCGGGAACTAGCCGTTCGAGAAAATGGACATAATGGACTTTTAGTTCCGGGAAAGGATATAGGATACTTTTTATCCCGGAAAAGGTATGGTTCCTATACGGCAAAGGAGTTGCGGACAGCATCTTATTTGTCAATTAAGTTATAGATAGCCTATTCGACACCTATCAGGAAGTGGTGTAACACAGGCCTTAAGTAAGAATACATATTTTAACCGTTATATTACGAGGATCGGTGTTTCTCTAATGAGAAGCTCTCGTGTGTAATCCAGAGATTTATTCACAAACTCATTTACATTATATAAGTCCTCCATTTTAATTAAATGCCCATCAAAATGAGAATATTTTGTATGCTAATCCACATTACGCTCTTTAGATTTACATATATACGTTTTTTTATGATATTTAGGGGACAAGCAAGCAGACGGGTTACCTGATGTAAAGGTTTGAACCTGCACCCTCTCGAGTGCGAACCAAAGGTCTCCAAAGGCCCACTAGGCCACGGGCGCTCATAACGGTGAAGTACACATATTATATTAATAGGTATATCTTAATATATTTGTATGCGTCTTATTAAAATTTAAATAATTTTTGTATGCGTGTGTTGACATCAACTCCTTCCATTGTAACAAAATCGATTGAATCAATTTTAAATAAAATAAAAAAAGCATAGAAATCCGCAATCTTCCGCAACAAAAAAATGAAAACAAACAAAATCTTATTAATATTGTCACAAAACTTGGAGAAACTTGTAAAATTAAAATTGATAAGACACAAATCCACGATATTTATAGAGTACCAACTAAAAGCACTAATCGTCCAATCATTGTCGACTTTTCCTCAGTACTTCTTAAAGAGGATATTCTTACTGCTGCCAAATCATTTAATAAGAAATCTAAGGATAAATTGAGCACCAGTCACCTTAATATTGTCGGAGATAATAAACCAATTTACATAACTGAGAGACTTACTGAAAATGCTAGAAAATTATATTACCTCAGTCGTGAATTTAGCAAGCAAAATAATTACATGTTCTGCTGGACTGCACATGGCAGGGTATTCGTTCGGAAGCAAGAAGGAGCCCCAGCTACTCGTATTGACACCCAAGCCGACCTAGATAAATTGATCCCTCTAACAGATAAGTGACTAGGCTTATATGTTAAAATCTCTTGCATGCGAATTTTTACTAACTCAATTTTGATTATATTTTCTAGTTCATACACCCACCATCTATTAATGCAAAATTCTGTCTTAACATTTAATGATTTATACAATTATTATTTTTTTAAACATAAAACTTACATGCATTTATACATTTATCGTTCAATACCACATTTTAAATTAGTTAGTATATACATTTATACATTTTTACAGGTTATTATTATCCTCATCTTCATCCAAAAGCACTACAATGTGCAAAATTCTTGTGTGCCTCCAAACCTAATCTTCAAAATTCGACGAGTTTTTTGATATATCTTGTTCCCTTGACGAGTACTCAGTATCCCAGAGCCTGACTTGTAGCCCAGAAGATTGCAAAAAAATAATAATGAGACCTGCACAATCTTTAAAAATTTTAACTCAAAATATAAGATCGATAAATTGTAACTTCGATAGCTTCCTTACTCTTTTACGCCGAATTGACCTAGACTGTGATATCATAATTTTGACTGAATGTTGGCTAAAAAATGATATGACGATTCCCATTATAGACAAGTATACTGCTCATTGTAGCTCTAATCATAAAAATCAAAATGATGGTATTGTCGTATACATAAAAGAACAAACTAATAAAAAAATTAGTACATCCGAAACCATCTTAAAAGACGGTACCTGCCTTCTTCTAACACGAGATAATGAACTAGCTATTTTATGTATATATAGATCACCATCATTTACAAATTTGACAAATTTTACTGCTTCACTTGATGATGTCCTCCACTCGTTGTCATCTTTTCAAAACGTTGCTATAATCGGAGATGTTAATGTCGACATTAGCCACTTACCACTCAGCACGCAGGTAACAGATTACCTTAATCTAACAGCTAGCCATGGCCTCCTACCTGCACACTCGCTACCAACACGAGGTCTAAATTGCCTGGACCACGTTTTACTTAAATCCAACCACGACGCACAAACCCTGGTGCTGGACTCGACTATAACTGACCACAATAGTGTACTACTTAGTCTTAATTTACGATCTAAATCCACAGAAAAATCTATTCAACGTACCCACCTTAAGACTAACTACGAAAATCTATCGCGAG
>JAOTAV010062644.1:0-14534 GCA_026546445.1 Cyclargus thomasi | reverse complement strand
TAGTGAGTGCTGAGAGAATATAAACCTTCGGCTTCGGCTTCGGCCGAAGGTAGTGGCGATAGCCGATTAATCGGCTTCGGCTTCGGCCAAAAATAGACCTTCGGTCGGACACTACAAATCACAGAGTTTTTTGCTTTCAGCGCTGGTACTTTAACAGTAAAGTATACGTAAATGACACCATACAAACTCCAAAGTTTTATCACTTAACTTTACTTCTGTTACACCCTGTATAGCCTTTTCTCGATAAATAGACTAGCCAACCCATTTTTTTTTTCAGAGATTAGCGCATTCAAACACTCTTCAGTTTTATATTATTAGTATAGATATAGACGTATAGATGTTTACTTACTAGCCCACGTTATCGTTCGTGTTAGGAATTATTTTCTAAATTTCATCCCTTTTTTATCCCTTTGAGGGAAGAATTTATCGAAATCTTTTTTAAGTGGATGGTGGTGCATTTCTCAGTGGACGTGGTAAGCATTAGTTCACAAATGCCTACATTAGTAATTAAAATTAATGGTAATTTACATTAATTTCATTAGTATGTTAATTTTCATGTAATAGCATTATACGTGCAATTGCTGTACTATCTGCCAAAAATATTTTTTATGCTTCCTGCTAAAAAAATTTTGTGCTATTAGCTAAATTTAAAATCATATTCACAGATTAAAATTATTAACTGTTGCGCACGATGATGTTAGCATTCATATTTTTTAGCAGGTACGAATAATTTAATTACTGCATTTAGCAATTAATTATTAATGCTAATGCTATTTTTGACAGCACTAGTAGGCATCTGTTAAGAGAAGAGAATATCTATCCGCATTCCTTATTTCAGCCAGATCCGACTAATCGTTTGGGCTGTGAGTTATGCAATCTAACAGACAGACGTTTGAGTTTTATATATGTAGATAGATATTATAATAAAAAATAAAATTGCTTCAATAGAAACCTGATCTGATAACGTGCGTCACTTGACTATATTATTTGCTTATTATAATTGCTAAGGTGTGATAAGGTGGATTATGCAAATTAATATATGAGTTTCTACGTTAGTATCGTATGCGGGTCACAAAAGGATACTGAACTCTTTTATTGATGCTATATTTTTTTTATTTATACTTAGGGTTGCCGATAACAAATCAAAGTTATCCAGGCTGAACTTACGCTTAAAAACAGTTTTTTAAAAAATTGTAATAGTAAATGATTTCTAGTATCTTATCTTATAATCTAGTAAAATCAGTTAAAATTTTATTCTAGCAATATAAGAGTTAATGTTAAATGCTAACTAAAAAGGACCTATTTTACCGCTTACAGATACTCGATTTATTTAACAGATATAACTTTATTTGACAGAGTTTGTATGGAGAATCTGTCAAAAAACTTGCGGATAGCCTAACAGAAACTTTATCAGTAAGCGATAAAACAGGCCCAGGTACTTAATTTTACCTTTATTGAAATTTTTTGAATAAATTAAACTTGTTACTAAAATATAAAACAAACGCTTTGTCTTAAAATTTATTGAAGTTGGTGTTTAGTGCTAGCTGCTTACGAACTTGTGACGGTTGGCAACCCTAGTACAAGTACGTACGTAGTACATTTCGTCTGAAATAAACTTTTTTGTCTAACTGTAAGACACATTACGACCATGCATTAATAACACGATAGTTGCGATGTACGGAACTTTTAAGTGAATGGATCCATTTTTATTTTTTTCCGGTTACGCTAGGTATACTAGAATTGGACGTAGTTAAGAAGAAAGGACTCAATCCCCATACTAAAATATTTGCGATATTAATGAAAGCTCGGTGTTTTTGGCATAGCTGCAGTTGTCTGCTATGAACGTGAATCATACTTTGGTGTCCCATCAATTGCTGATTTTTTTTTTCATTCAATAAGCGGGCAGACGAGGAAAAGGGTTAGCCGATGGAAAGCAAATACCGTCGCCGGCCCTTTAATGATTTGTGGAATTTGATTGTGGAGTGGATGTGTGATGCTTGTGTACTGTGTCAGTGTAAATCGGCGGCTTAAATGGCTGCCATCGACTGATACTCGCCCGCTAACTGCATTGGACTACATCCCGAAATAAAGCATGCGGCAGAGGGGAAAACTTAGTTAAACTATGCCAACGGCAAAAAATCTATACATATAATAAAACAGTGAAATTGGCGTATCTGTACATTTGGAATTTATAAAAAATAATCTATGTTGGGGGGCTAAGGAACAGTAACAGAACACAAATCGACAGAAAAAATGCTGTCGGTTTGTGCGCGCTAATCTCCGGAACTGCTGGACGGATTTGAAAAAATCTTTTTTGTTTAATAGCTATTAACTCTAGGCAATATATAGAATACTTTTTATCCCGGGAAAATGCACACACACATGTCCCGCGTGACAGACAAATTTTCGCGCAACGAAGTTGCGGACACTAACTAGTATATACAAATAAAAACTTACCACTGGTAAAGAACACGCTGACCATGAAACAGAAAGACAGCGAGGCGATCACAAACAGCACCATGAAGAATAGCAGCACCGACCACGGCGTAAAAGTCAGCACCGCGTACCCCTCGCCCGACTTTGTTGAGTTAAACGGTATCTGTGGCGAAGTTGAGTTGGTTAGTGTCTGTGGCGAAGTTAAGCTGAATGTTTTTTTTGTGGCAAATATGATATTTGTATTTATGGCAAAGTTGAGTAGAATTCATATTTTATCTAGTTACACACATTGCTTTAATTTTGCTATTAAAGAAATGTGTTGCTATAATAGCAAAATTAAGTAGAATTACATTGGATATCAATTTTAAGATGGAAAATCAATAATCTCGATTGTATCGAGGACGAGTTGAGTTTAATGGTATCTGTGGGAAAATTTGATTAAATGGTTTCTTTGACAAAATTGGGCTGTGTGGGCTTTATGGCAAAGTTAATTACTATTGCATGTGTTGCTAAACTTAGTTGGATAGCATGATATTTGTGTCAAAACTTTTTTTGCATTAAATATTATTATTCAGGAACTTAAAACATTCAACAGTTTGTTGAATGACTCAGATTGTGGCTTTAAAAAAATCAAATAAGCATACATTTTATCCTGTCTGTTCATTATTGTATGAACGCATGTGTAGGTAGGTAATTAAGGTGGTCAATTATTTATATTGTAGATATTCTAGCTAACGCAATATTGGTTACATTGTAACATATAACGTGCAATTTATTATGTTTGCCTTAAATCTTGTGTTATATGTGATCGCCAAATGAATATCGCCACAGCTATACCTACTAACTCATAAAAAATATACCGATTTTAGAATATATGGTTAAGTACCATATACAGGGTGTCCCAGAGGTTGACATCAAGCCGAAATCTTCTGACAGGTAATGCCACACCAGAAAAATAAAAATTATAGTCATGTATTTTTTTATTCCAGAAAATGTACACCATGTGACAGTTTTTTCATTCCTGTTGTTGCAAATGTTTACTTCTTACTTCTTAGCATTTTTTTTTCTGAAATAAAAAAATACATAACTTCAATAATACATGACTTAAATATTTATTTTAATTTTTCTGATAACTTGGGTAGCATTACCTGTCAGAAAATTTCGGCTTGACGTCGACTTCTGGGACACCTTGTATACAGTCATGTCGCTTGCCCAATGCCCATATAAAACACAATTATTTTTCGCTTTCAGCGCTGTTTTTTAGGGTTCCGTACTCAAAGGGTAAAAACGAAACCCTTACTCTAAGACTTCGATGTGTGTCCGTCTATCTCTGAAGAAATTAAATTATTGTGTTTCTGTTCCAGCTATAACAACAAATACCAAAATCAAAGTAAATTAAAATTTTAAGAGTAGCTCTGGTACAATAAAAATATGTTTTTCGCTATTATTTTTCGCTTAATAATAGATTGATAAATTCGACGCGCTTCTCATTGGTAGCGTGCCCGAGCAGTTAGGATTCTGGTCCGGTCTCCTAGAAGGCGGGGGTCAAATCCTACCTAGATTAACACAATGAATTTTTTGTGCCTTTATTTTTCTTCTTAAAATTTTTAACTTTTTATAAATTTACAACTTTGTTTTCATTTTTTATAAATTTCAAATTTTTAGAAATACGTTTTCCCAATTTTATACTTTGCACACACAATATGGGTCTCCATATTACAGTATTAGGCCCGGTTTACATTTTAATTAGAGTTTAGTGCGAGTGTCAATGTCAAATTATTTGTACCTGGCTGTCGTATAACATGGTTTTTGCACACTGTTTTCACAAAATTATCTTATTATTTTCGTATGTTTTTTTCCGTGTTGCAAATTTATTGACATTCTCGTCGACTTTATACGCCTTTTCCAACACTTTGCAATAATACCTTTATTTACTTTGAATTAAAATTACAAAATAGGCAATTAGGCGTGTCAATCTATATATTTATGTTAAACAAACTACATTTTTATAAAAACATACTTTATATGCCTACTGACTGCTCATAAATTAGCCCCTTAACACATGAATTATAAATGTGTTGACTAAAAGGATTTATTTTATTGCACTCGGCAATGAAGGGTTCCGTACAATATTAGAGCAAACATAGGCAAAAATTGTGTTTTTTGTATGAGAGCCTATCTTAATTAATATTTTATTTAAATTTTATTGCTGATTATTATACATCCGCTCAAGATTGGCGGTATGGTTCATTAACCAAAAATGTTGTTATTTCCATACAAAACGCGATTGTAAAACAAAGTGTTTCGTTATCACTTTGTTTTTGACAAACGCGGTTTGTATAGAAATTCGACAAAGGGTTAATAAGCCATACCGCCATTTTTAAGCAAAGTCGCTATAGTAAAGTACAAATACAACTTAAGTTAAGTTTTGTGAAAAATTCAAGTACTTACCTGTTGCCATTATTGATATCGAACAA
The DNA here is from genome assembly GCA_026546445.1 of Cyclargus thomasi. Lineage (NCBI taxonomy): Eukaryota > Metazoa > Arthropoda > Insecta > Lepidoptera > Lycaenidae > Cyclargus > Cyclargus thomasi. Next base: position 9,621 of record JAOTAV010062644.1, on the reverse strand, counting down.
AATATAACAAAATAATCACGTTTGTAGCATATGAGCCCCTCTTATTTATTAAATTTATTTTGATTTTAGTATTTTTTGTTATACGTATGTGAAAATTGCGGGTCCCGTTTTTACCCTTTGGGTACGGAACCCTATTTTTTATGGAATGATTTTTTTATGGAATTTTTTATTTTGTATTATTGTAGAATAAATAGAAGCCATAATGTTATTATAAAAAAAAATCAACTCGAATTATATTACTTAGTTATAATTAGGCCAGATAGGAAATACATACTAAAAGCCTTCCAAGGTGAGCTTGAAAGGGATAAATAAAAAGGATTCAATTTTTTGCGTATTTCTCGAAAATTGTACTGGATAATAAAAGCTAATTAAATTCTCTACAACTATGTCCTTTATACTTGGTATATACTTTATACATATAATGCAATAGTAAAATTGAAGTGTCTGTACATTTAATATTTTTACAAAATAATCAATGTAGGGGGTGTTAAGGAACAGTAATAGAATACATATCTTCAAAAGAGAGTCTTATATTTATCTGTTTGTCTGTTTATACTCAGGAAATACTGGGCGAATTCGAATAAATCTTTTTTTGGTTAATAGCTATTATTAGGTCTGGGCAATACATAGGATACTTTTTATCCCGAAAAAATGTACGGTTCCCGCGTGATATACAAATTTTTGTGCAACGAAGTTGCGGGCACCAACTATCTCTAAAAGCTGCCTATCTATGAGCTTCAGAAAGTTAACGATGTGTTCAAAAATGTGTTTCTTTTAGAATTCCGTACCCCAAGGGTAAAAACGGAATTACATTTTTACCCTTTGTACCCAAACATAAAAAAACACAACCTGAGTTACAGATAATAGTACAAACGTGAATTTTACAATGGTCAGTTGTAAGGAAGTGAATTGTCGCGTAGTGTCGTGTGGCTTTAGCGTGGTCTTGCTTTTACCTTGATGAGCCTTAAGTCCATTAATCTTACCTTAAACAATATCACAATCAGTACGACGGATATGAGGAGGAATGAGAACTGTTTTATGAACCAGGCCAGCCAGTGCAGCCACGACGGCAGTCCCATTATTGTCATCGTTTCCTGAAACAAAAATTTTAGTGGTAATCTGAAATCTGATAGAAAATTTTGAATAGCTATTTGAGGCGAGCTAAAATTTTGTCATATAACTCCTATTACACCTCAATACGGCATTACAGGTCTGGCTGATGAGAAGCGGGGTCTACCCTACATTTTACCTAAAGTAAAAAAAATAATCCAAAAGTATATTTTAGGCAGAATAATTTTTTAATTGTTGTAGTTGAATATTTAAAGAATAGAAAAAATTTAAGCCACATTATTAAGCATACTTGTATTGCTTGCAAACTATAAAAAATGTATTTGTAGCAACTTAAAATTTTAATACAGGATTTTTCATCACAAAGCAATCAGATTTCGAGATATATTTTTGGAAACTTTCTTTTTTTGGTTTAGTTTTTTTCTTAGCCACGCTTTCTCATCAGCCAGGTCTGCAGTTCCGTATATGAGTGTAATACATTCAAGGTTTCAGTTTGCTTCAAATACCTACTCAAAAATTGCTACCAGCTCTCGGTTTATAGTATATGTACACTTTTACAGCATATTCAAAATTCAGTACTACTGCCACACTTACAAAAGATATACATTGAATTATAAATAAATTTCAATTTAATAAAAGATTTAACAAACAATGTACTCTGATTATTTCAAAACCTTTAGTTTATTGTAGTTCAGTAAGTAACCGCTGTAAAAGTACACGTCTCAACATTTATAGTCAAGAGGTATATAAAAAAATTGGTAATAGCATTATTAATTGCTAGACGGAAACGACAATTTTTATGCGATAACAACTATAAGTGTATTTATCTGACACTGAAACTAGCTTAATAGTAAATTTTATGAAAATCGTTTAAAAACGTTGTAAAAACGGGTACGCAGTACGTGAGTACCAAAAAATTTTGCATATTTTTTGGAAATATAATATTAGTTTGGAAGACTGTATGATTATAATAACATATTTTATTGTAAGTCCACCACTATATATGTAATTAATTTTATTATAATTGCTCTGATAATTATACTTAATTACCTTAGTTAGCGCTATTTTCCATTTAATACTGGATTTTGGTTTAATGAACATAATTTTACAAATTGCTAACTATTGCAATGACACACGTTGCTCTAAATTCTAAAACCATCACACCGGTTTGAAAATAAAAAACAAATTTGACCACACAGTCATATTTTCAAATATTACAACAACATTTCTAAGAAGACATGGAGTATGTAATTTGGTTGAAGCCGTGAGTTGACAGACGATTCTCAACTCTCAACGCAAGTCATAATCTCACGACTAACATTGACATGATATGACTCATCAAAATAACGTACGCGTACCATTGGTTCAGCGGTTTGAGCGTAGAGGTAACAGACAGACACCCTTTCTTAGACAGAGAGACACGCTTAACTTTTAAGGATTAAGGAGCGGCCTACGCCATAGAGGCGACCTCTACATAAAGTTAAATGAACCCTGCATGCATAATGGGAGTCCATTCTTTTATAATAATTAGGGGGCAAGCGAGCAGACGGGTTACCTGATGGAAAGCCAACCGTTGCCCCCGGACACCCGTTACATCTAAAGAGTCGCGAGTGCGTTGCCGGCCTTTATGAGGGAATAGGGAATGGGTACAGGGATAGAAGGAAGGATTAGGGAAGTTGGGCCATCGGTAAACTCACTCACTGAACGAAACACAGCACAACGACGTTTCACGCCAGTTTTCTGTGATTTTGAATTTCTTCATAATTTTATAGTCGATACTACCTACATAGTCTGTTTATGTAATTGTGTCTGTCTGTCTGTTACCTTTTTCCGCCAGACCACTAAAATGATATAGCTGAAATTTGGTATGAACAACGGAGTTGCGGGCGTCATCTAGTATAAAAATATTTTTTTTTAAGTTTAAACTAGTACACTGTAATAAGGTGGGTATGTAGGTAGTTCTTCATTTGGAAAGCATGAATGTGTTTACTAACAAAAGAGCTACATCAAGCCTAAATAAAGACTCAAGGTTTAAACGTCTTCATTTGTTTAGGTAAGGTTAGTTTAACAGTACTAGTGTCGGGAAAAAGCATTAGCATCAATAACTAATTGCTAAATAACCATTAGCAGTAATTAAATAATCGTACCTGCTAAAAAATATAAATACTAAATATCATAGTGCGCAACAATTAACAATTTTAATCGGCGTTCACGTCCGCGCTGCGCGGCGCTAACTGCCAATTTTTTTTAACGGGCTTTGGCCCACCACACATTTCCACCGCTGTATCTCCTGTGTCGCCTGGATCGACACCGGTATCCAACCACGAAAACCTTTTGATATGATCTCAGGGAGCCCGAGGACCCGCAACGAAATTAATCAGAAGAATATAGGAGGAGTAGGACCACGGGAATAAAAGTATTTTAATATTTGTGACTACTATTCTAGAGCTAGGTTAGTGTTGGAATTTACTGTGTTAGACTGATGCCAGTAATAATTGTGACAAAAACGCTTGAAGGCACGGAAGTTCCTAACGCTTTCCACGAGATCACCGTAGAATGCGACGCCAGATCTACAATGTAGGTTGTTGAGCATTGTACTTCTTTCGTCATGCCAAAACCACACTCCCAGAGAATATTATGCGCTGTTTGTTCAAACATGTTGCCTTTAGTCGAGCACTCGCAAAAAAGTGAATGTACTAATAATTTAAAACCGAAAAGTTTAGCTTTGAAATTTCCATAACCGGTCAGAAATTGAGAAACGCAATGGTCGATATCCATCCAGTGTTTGGATAGCCGGTTCATGAATTTTAGGGAAGAACTTTTAGAGATGACGCCCTTTGGAGGAATTATCCCAACGTGTCTGCCATTCGGAGATTAGGCTATGCAAAGAATCTTCTAAAGGCTCAAACAATCTAGCGATTTTTATTTTGTCACAAGGGCTTAAAAAGTACGGATTAGTAATAGATTTGTTATGATAGTTTATTGTCGCACGACGCTGGATCTCAAGGTTAACGGGTAAAACTCCGGCTAAAACAGACCGCTAACTGCTAATGCGAAATTATTTCATTCGATGCGAATTAAAAATCAATTGTAGCAAAAAGCAAAATTTTCAATTTTTTAGGCAAAAAATATATTTTACCAGACGGCACAGCAATAGCACGTAGCATGCTATGACATGAAAATTTGCATGCTAATGAAATTAATATAAATTAGCATGAATTCCCATTACTAAACTGATATTCGCTTTTTTCATTTATGGATTATATCCGAGGCCTTGACATGTTAGGGACAGAAAAAAAAGTGTATTTTGTAATGAAAATATATATGTCTCTATAATATGTGTAATCTACTGTCTTCAGGATGAATCAAAACTAAATGGTTACAAGTTACAATCTATATCCTATTATTCATATTTAATGCTACTTCAAAGTCAAAAGCAAAAGCGCTGAAAGATTCACTTTTTTCTTTCATTTGTGTGAAAATTCCTGATCTTGAAGCGTTTCTTTATGCCAAACCATCGTATCTAAGAATAAGGGCGCAATTGCCGAAAGCGAACTTGGACACGACACGACACAGCAGACAGGGGAAAGGTTTTCTGTCTTTCCGTGGAAAAAGTTATGTTTTTTTTGCAGAAATGTCGGGTTTTCGCGAGCGCCTTGTTATTTCCACTTCCGGCCTTTCACACACTAAGAAAAGGTCAATGTAGCCTTTTTTGTTTTTTTTTGCCAAGGCTAGCAAGCTAGCAAAAGTGACCTTTTTTTAAACTTTATTTAAATGTTATGAAAACTAGCATTTTAGTATTTTTTACACCTGCAGTTATAGATAATGAGCTGCCAATTTCAAATTTGCAATAAAAATTAAAAGCGACACTGACCAGGGCGCCCTTATTCGTAGAATATGACGAAAAACCCCCCTTTCTAAAGGTAGTATACTGTATAGAGAAGGCTATGATGTTTTAGAAACCTCTTTCTCAATTAAAAGAGCTGCATTCTTGCGTTATGATTATTTATTATTTAATAACACTCATAGTATTTGTACACGGAGATAAGTGGCATGTGTTGGTACATAAACGCTGACATATAACGGGTCAGGGTCGCGGAAAGCGAACGACTAACTCTAATAAGGCTACGAACATAAAAATATACCGTGAAAAGCAACAAAAGATCACAAACACGGAAAGATTGCTAAACCGTTGCTATTTAAACATCAAGTAATGGATATTTCTAGAATGGCTATTTAAAGCTCTTCAAGTTGATACCCTATGCGACCTAAATGGGTGAAAAAAATGTTGGGTTACCTCAATACAATGACTTTAAAATCCGCCATTTTGATTTTTCAAATGTCATATTATATGCAATTTCATATCTTCTTATGCATGCAATTTTTCAAATGCAATGTCATATCTTCTTATGCATGCCAAACATTTCGTATGCACCTCAATCTGTCGCTTATCTATTCTCAACACTGATGTGCACGCAGCCTTACTAAACTTCAACATTTTATTACCGTAATGGTAAAATAATGAAGCCGTTTCATAGCTAATATCACTAAACGAGCTTACGTGTGTCGACAATCATCAATGAAAACCTAATAAAAGCTTGTAAAATATCTGTAATTACGTAGTACATTATGCTTTTAAATTAAGGAGGTGGCAAAGTTAAGACTTGCTTGACGGTTTTTTTTTATGTTTGAAATTTGTACAAATTACACTACATACACTATTTTAAACAGTGTAGCTTGTGATTAACAAAACTGTAAAGTTTTTTACATATTTATTATACATTTAAAAGAATGTCTGTTTTGTTACATAGAGTCTAAATCGATTCGTTTAGGTGTAAAAAACATTTAAACGGCCGGGTCGACTCAGATGAAGTTTCATATATAGATAGGACTTTGAGAGAGAGAAAGGGACATAGAAAGTTTTTTTTGCGGAAAAATGAGCAATTGTTGAGCGACTGAAGTTGTCTTTTTATTTTCATAATATAAAATATACACATAATAAAACAGTAAAATTGATGTGTCTGTATATTTAGTATTTTAAAAAAATGATCAAAGTGGGGTGATTAGTAATAGAACACATATCGATGAAAAAAAGGGTTTACGCGCTAATCTCAGGAACCACTGGACGGATTTGAATAAATCTTTTTTTGTACAATAGCTATTAGGTCTGAGAAATATATATATAATACCTATCCGCATGATATACACATTTCTGCTAAAATTAATATTTTAATAAATTATTAAATTACAGAAGAAACTCTAATTACCTAGGATTTAAATTATTTAATTATTCACATGAGGGATATCTAGTGCTGCGTCTAAAATCCGTATGCCCATAAAGAGATTGCCTTGACATATGTATTTTACAAAAACATATTTAAAATTCAGATTAAACTTCAGGTAAAAACAACATAAAATTCACGTGCCTATTTAGATTTTTACATATCTTTTAAAACTTATTCACAACATTACGCAGGGGAAAATGTTTTAAATAATAAATTGCTTAATTATTCAAAGATATGTGATAGATAAAAAAAATCGAAAATGTAATTTTTGCTTGCAGAAGATAACTTCGGAAATTAAGAATACAAAGTTTTGATAAATATATTGTATTAACTGCCACTTTATATTTTATACATGAGCGCTAAAATTAGTTTATCGCGTTGACACCGTACATTTTTCCGTGACAAAAAGTATCATATTATATTCTTTTCTAGGTCTCAAAGAATCTCTATTTTTTACATTAGTACAATAATTGTTACGGTGGTTTTAGCCATATTGATGAAGAATTATCGTTTAACTTTTCTACATATTGAAAGAAAGTGTTTCTCCAATTCGGTGAAGTGCAATTCTTTACTGATATTGACACAAAATACAAAGTATTCGATATAATACAAAAATTTATTTAAAATATCCGGGTAATACTCGATGTGGATGCGGCCAGGCTTCAACTTTTCATTAATACTTACACAGTATATTACGTGAGTAAAGAATTTAAGAGGAAAAAAGTGTGCGAAACTTTCATTCATGCAATTTACCACCTTACAACACTTTGTACAATCGACAAAATTGCTGGAATAGTTTACTAACTATTCCAGCAATTCTGTCGATCTAACTACATTGCAAGTATACGGAATAATACACATAAACGAAATTTACCTGATTTCAGTCCAGAGAATAATCCACCAATTATTCTCTGGACTGAAATCAGGTAAATTTCGTTGGATACCAATATCAATTTTACTGGTTCGATGGCAATTAGCTACCAAGTCTTGTCAGTGAATTACTCAAAAATGAATCAGGTATGTTAAGTTTACATCGAATCAATTTCTTATATGCACAGAAATTAATATGTTCATTGATTTATTTGTATTTTCAGAAGATTCGGATGACGACCTGAATATTCAAATCGAGGATTGGCTCGAGGATGAAAGTTGAAACTCATATAACGCTAATAATGAAGAGTAAGACTTAATTAAATACTAATATATTAAGAAGATTATATTTTAACTAAATTTTTGTATTACTATAATAATAATAAATTATCGTTCAACTCAATGATTTGTTATTGAAAACGAACCCTTTGTAGACAAAAAAAAAATGTTTCTGGAGGTTTAATAAAAATTTTCATTGTGCCTGGGAGAATTATTGGCCCTTGGGATTGGTCTGGCTGTACACAAAAGGTTTTAAAATAGTCCCCCAAGCATCATATATAAAGTTGAAGACTTCGAATGTAAGAAAAGTTTATTTTTTTATGAGGTTTAAAGCGTCTGGGAGGAAATACCGCCCACAGAAACGGTATGTCAATATAACATATTTATTTTTAATAATATTTTATGGGATATGTATGAAAATCAGTCCTTCGAATTTAACAAAAGTAAGCTGTGTTTTTGTTTAACTTTTCTACCTGCTACCGGTAATGAGGCCGTCTAGCCAAGCTAGCGAGTATGCACACACTCTTACACAGATATTTTATTAATTTTTTTATTCAATTTTATACAAAACAACATGCTCAATCCCAAAAAAACATTAAACATGTCAGAGATACAACAATATGAGAGTGTCTATACCGTAAAATTCTTCTCTTCTAAAATAAGGAACGTCTGGGGATCCTGGGATCTTAGACTATAACGCTTGAGTTAGCTGGTACAAACTTAAAAAATTATGAAGATTGATTAATGTTAATGTTGAGGCTTAGGCTAATTCTTTTAAAGAACTAACAGAGAAAAATAATTATTTTTTACTTTTCAGTTCATCTATAATTATTTTGGAAGTCGGTTTTAATTTTTTTTAATAAATTTTTCTTTCTCCTTTTACTCAACGGTCAGTCAAATACATTGTCAGATGGAGATAATTAAATTGTAGTGTGTATATTCATATCCCTCGATCTTTTCCAGGATCTCGTTTATCACATAACCGCTTTTGAGAACAGGCTACCAAATTTTGCAAAGCTTTAAAACAATAATAATTAAGTTAGTGAAGTAATAAATCCAGTCGCCCAATAATTAAAATATTTATCTTCATGACACCTTCATCGGCTTTGAAGCAATGTATGGTAACCGGCTGATGACAGTTTCAATCTCCCATAATTCTTAAACTACAAGTTATTTCACAAAAATATTTGGCAGGAGTAATTTAATTATCTATATTAGGTAGAACATACTCAAATATTATCAAAATCGGAGACATTGACCTGTTTTTCCTGTCCGCTATGAGATTCCACTTCTAGCTTACAGGAAAAATTTTAATTAAAAACAGATGGCGAAAAGTTAATCTTAAACCCTCGTTTTAACGTAAAACACCATGGGAAGTACCTATTATACGGTTAAAATGTAACGGTGCGTATCATTATTATAGTGATTAAATAATGATTATTGATAAAATTTATAAAGTGGCACTTGTTTCAAATTGTCTAGAAAGAGCCGAAATCGCTGAATCGCTATCTATGAGGATTCGAGAGTTCTGTACAGCACCTTTCAAAGCGGGGTATACATTTCTCAGAAATCTTACTTTTGTATGGTTGCATATACCTGCCGCCCTAAAAAGGTCACTTCGCAATATTGCTAACAGCAACTCATTTTGACATTTTTCTTGTAAATAACTACTAATTTTGCAAAAGAGTAATTTTACAATCAAATTAAATTGATTTTGAAGTAACTTTTTAATCAAAACTATTCGATTTCTTAACAAAATGTACTCAAACGAGCTGTAAGTGTGAGCAGTTCCTTTGCAATATTTCTATTACGACCTTTATATGTCCCCTGGAATCCTTTACAAAAAGCGAAAATTACTATATTATGTGTTCATATAAATTTCAAGGAATCCCCCCGATTCTCGCTCGCATAATCAGATCACCACTTTTGTGAAAATGGGACCAAACTGCAGCTATACCCTATTCAACAACGAAAAAATTGGACAATGGTCAAACATGAAAAAAGAATACATATACGGTCGAATTGAGAAACCTCCTTCTTTCTTTTTTTATTTATTTATATGGCGCTTGGCTACAACCATGGCCAGTGTCAAGTAAAGGCGGGAAATCAATTTTCTTGT
>JAOTAV010062633.1:0-14535 GCA_026546445.1 Cyclargus thomasi | reverse complement strand
CTTTTTAGTTTGTTTTGTACTATTTTAGTTTTTTCCTTTGGAAGTCGGTTTAAATTTTTTGTTAAAAAATAATTACAAAAGATGCGTAGATGTAGCAGCATGAAATCCTCCTCCCAGTTTAAAAACGCTACGCACACTACAATATTTTGACATGTTACGATAATCATACGCAAAATACTCTTTTGTTATGTTATGGTTGAGGTCTGAGATTTTTTTTAATCAAATTTAATGGTCTAGTAACGAGACCTTTGCAAAATTGAAGGCTGATTATAGTTTAAAGAATAGGTTATCGTTTTTTATGGCTTCTCTACACGATGGATTTAAATATTTATGGTCGAATTTCGACCACAGTGCTACATCTAGTTTTGATGATTGCGTAAACGTCTTAGCTATTACATAACTTGACCACTAATTACTCTTCCAAAGTAGCCTTGAGTTGGCTCAGTCATGTGAATAACTCCGCTAGAAGGATAACATTCTCCTTTAATAATACCTGAGTCTACTGCCTAGGTCTTTGGTTTCCTTTCTCAAAACAATATAGGTAGGTAGTATATTATGTGACTAATGCCGGGGATTTAAAACGCTAGCTTTTCGTGCTAGATCAAACTAGTATTTATCAGGAAGGTAACAGTGCTAGCTTGCTAGTTTACTGATATCAGTTAGCTATCGCTTCGCGTATCCCGGATATTAGCGACAAAAGTAGCTTTTTTATAAATAAACAGACCCCCCTAGACATGTGGCATACGCTTCGAAGCGAGTCTAATTTGTGCTATGTTTATGGTAGGAATTCTTACGACTAAATCACGTGACTTTCCGTTCAAATATAAGATGAAGCCAATCCCATACAAGATGAAGCCCGGCAATTTTCGTAAACGATAATCGCTTGCCAAGCGACAAGCGATTCGGCTAGACAAGTGTCTAGGGGGGCTGATCTAGGCTAGCAAACCCGGGTGATATCAAATTTCATGTTACATATTCCCAAGTTGTTCCTCGCGTTCTTACGCTTATGCTGCGCTTCATATCTATTCAAAAAGTTACCGTAGTTAAATATCTAAACAGAATGTAAATTCTAATGTATAGAATACATGTGACCGTTGTTTCCAGGGTCAATGACCTCCAAACGGCTATAGAGAACATGTTCAAGTGCGGTGCACTGGCCGAGGTATTCCACGATGGGAACCTACTTACTGATATATGGAAAGTCACTAATAGACTAATACACGATGTGCAAGTTACAAGATGGATTACGAGAGATTTGTGGTCCGTATTGTAAAATAATAGCAGTTCAAAGTGAATATAGAGTCCTAAGGGAATGAGAATACTGTGACGGGGCGCGCCGGAGCCCAGCGCATTTTGCATTCGATTTTTTTGTTGATCGAGTGATCTTTTTGTATGAAAAGTGCAATGCGCCCCGTCAACAGTGTGCACGAAGCTCAAGTTAGAAGTAATACAAGAATCAGAGTACCTACAGAGCTTTACAAAATGTTCAATAACTAGGAACCACATGCCTCCCAAACGCCTATTTTCGACCTTCGGCCTATTTTCGATTGTCGGCCTAGTAGTTTGTGGATAGCAGAACGCTTAGTGTTCTGGCAAAAAATCTAGAGTTATAATGATTAAAAAAGCGAGAGTTCTCGAAAGTTCCTTCAATTATCCATGTTATTTATCAGTTCGGCGGTAAACCACGCTTGACATGAGTATGTTCTTATCAGTACGTGTAGTTTTATCAATTCACCATTACAACCCATCAATTAAACACTTGTGCTGCTTCATACTGAATTTATATTAGTTGTTATTGTGAAGTTTAAGTTGCAGCCAGTAGCCAATTTCTTTACATTCGTATTTAGCTGTGAGTCTGGTCACTTCGAGACTTCGCTCAATGTGAAAATTTTATAATACATTTTAATTATAATATCTTCCTCGTCAAGGAAAATACAACATAATATAGAATATTCGAGCATATTATTAATGTTTATAATTTCAACCGCATTACGCAGATAGTAACATTGTTTTATTTATAAAAAGTTGTGACGTCCTATAGCTTATACATAAACATGTATATAACAAGTATTGAGTGAACACCACGTGAACAAAGCGTGGTCTCATATACCTAAATGGTATACAGTGTAAACAATTAACACTTAATGAAATTGCTACCATTATCACGATTTAATGGACTTTTAACTCTTTACTGTGTAGCTAGAGCTTAAAAGCCGCTTGACCGTGGACGGATCCAGGGGAGTGGTCATATGGATTATGAAATTTTACTATAACCTGTGCGACTTAACTAGACACCCGGCTTGACTGGCGCTTCTTAAAAGTGTAAGCTAGATCGCACTGGTAATATTGGGTCGCAGTGGGTCGTAAAACTCGTATATCAGTGCGGGCCGCCTCGCTGCGTCGCTTCACAATATATGCGCTAAGCGTTAGAGTGACTTTAACAACGACTTATTCCTCTTCTATTCAATTTCAGCTTCACCAAGATGCCGCTGCAGCTGACCAAACCCGCCCCACAGTTCAAGACCACCGCTGTCGTGAACGGTGAATTCAAGGACGTGTCCCTCGCCGACTACAAGGGCAAATACGTCGTGTTGTTCTTCTACCCGCTTGACTTGTGAGTATGCTCTGTTCTTTGCGAAACGCTCTTTTTCTTACCCTATTTCCATTATTTAAACTTGCTATTTTAAACGAAAAGGACAGGTTCAGACAAAGTCATGAACAGGAACACCAAAAACCTACACATTTTATAATAATATATAATGGTGTGGTTCCACGCCGGTTTTCTGTGATATTTTCTCTTTTATTTTTGAGTATACAACGCCTGTAGGCAACACGTCGTGGCTATACCGATTTTAAAGAGGCCACAGTGTGTATTTCTGTTTTGTCAACTCTTAATGTCCTAACACTGGCACCGTTGAAGTTCTTAGATCTCGTAGGCTTCCAATCTAAGCCTGCAAAACTCATTTTTATCCTTAGTCATTATACGTAATGTCTGGTTTACACGTATGAAGTAGATACTGCTTAACTTAATTTTAAGTTATTAACGTCATGTAAACACTAAATTTAGGGGCAAGGCGCAAGTTAAATGATTTAAAAAGTAGTTCATTTATTAACCTAGTTGTCTACTTAATACGTGTAAACAAGACATAATGCAAAGTGAGTACATAATCTTTTAGCAATTTGAAGTCGATCCAAAAATTGCAGGAAGTAATTCAGCCTTGCATTGCACACCGATAGGCATAGATTAGATAGTCGAACAGAATGACGAATCGATACCTCTCGAACGTTCCACATCACTCGTCTGAACGTTCCTAGGGACCGGTTTAGCCGGAGGTAATTAAGTATTTTATGAGAGTCCAATACTTAATGTATTTTATGGGTAATCGAAATTGTGGCTTGTTTAGGATGGATCGTAGCGTAATAGAAATTAGGCCGAAAATAGTAAAAACTCACTGTATGTCTCGTCGGGAAAATGGTCGACATTAGTCAGGCAGAGCAGGGGACAGGTAAGAGCTGATTAACGAAGCAAGTAGTTGTGCCGTAGGTGTGCCACACGGCACTTTGGCGCGAATGGTACGGGCACATCGGAAAATACTACGACCAGATAGAAAACCGAAGTACCTTGATACTAAGTAGAGCTTGTGTAGAATTTAAGATAGGGTTACCATATCTCAGGATTTGGCCTGAGATCTCAGGATTTTTTACGTTTTCTCAGGCTTGCGGTCAGACTTGGCAATAGTGTTACCAACCTTAAAAAAAATATTTATCCCTAAACCTAAGTCAAAGCCCCCTAAAATTGCATAATTTGTTCAAAATTTTCCCTAAAATTACATCTAATAAAAATACTCGAAAATAGAAAAAAATGTCATTTATGTCACATGACGACGCCGATTATTATTATTGCATGATTTTTTACCATTGAATCAGTCATGGATACTGATACTTATCATTTGCCAATTCCGATGGAATAGGATTTTCAGTTATTACAATATAAATTAAAATTAAATTAAAAAAAAATCCCCACTCGCTTATTTATCCCCTAAATCGCAGGCAAAGGCTTTTTAGTTTGAAAACAAAATGCAGTAGATTTTAAAGATTTAAGGTCGTTAAAAACAAAAATGTGTCTTTCAAATGTTGTGTTAAAAAAATCTGCAAAAAAACCTCAAGCTTTTTTGATGGAAATCAGTCCTATTCTGCGAACTTTACATTTTTTCATTTGGTATCCCTAGGAGTATATGAGCTTACCTTAGACTCAGCTCTCTAACCCCTATCATCTACCTATTACCTCTTCCTACGGGTCTCCATAACCGGAAGTAGCTGTGCATCAGGTGATCCGAGTGCTCTTTACCCCCAGATTAAAAAAAAACGAGACGCATGAATTCTTTTATTGCCCCAGAACCGTACATTTTCCGGGAAAAAGTATCCGATGTGAAATTTGTTTAACGGTTTGGGCGTGATGAGGTAACAGACATACAGACACTCTTTCACATTTATAATATTAGTATGGATGTTAATAACATAGAATTACTTGCGTATGGCGCGTTTCCCACGGCTAATGCGCGGACCGTGATATCAAGGTCAAACCTACGACCCACCTAATGTCTTCATTACTGTCAACATTGAATATTCACGTGGAAATAACTAGCTGTGGTTTTAAAATTGCATTTTTTAATTGTCATCGCGCATATAAATTGCATTGTCTGGCATATGACGACGATACGAATTTAAATAAATAAACCCCATTCGTGACTATGGCTTAGCATTGGTCGCGTGCGACGTTTTAGCGGAGAGATGGCCAAGAGACGAAGCGGAAGGTTATGCGTTTCTATATCGGAACTCATAACGCAAAGCCTACTTGTGATGTCGATCGTTGACGCAACGCATCGTACTAAGAGCGTTGCGTGGCGCTGTTGCGTTGAATATATTATTGGATGACTTCTTCGGACTTCGAGCTCTAGCTGCCCTAAGTTTGGTGTTAATATTACACGCCACTAAATAAAACCTTACCAATTCCAGTACGTTCGTGTGCCCGACGGAGATCATTGCTTTCTCGGAGCGCGCGGACGACTTCCGCAAGATCGGGTGCGAGGTGATCGCAGCTTCCACGGACTCGCACTTCACACATCTCGCCTGGATCAACACGCCAAGGAAGCAGGGTGAGTGGTACTGAATAACAAGGGACCATAAAGTAAGGGAGGGACGAATGGAGGTCGATGAAGTATGTATGACAAGAGGTGACTGGTACATTATTTTTTCGAAATTTCACTTTAGATCTAGAATTGCAAAGTGATACCACACTGGGAAGAGGTGTCTCAGAAATGTCATAATAACTCCCACACCGGTTTCGGTGACGGTGGCCGGTTTTATTGAAACCAGGCTACCTGCGTAACGCAGGAGTAATTTTTAGTGCGCAGTACACAAGAGCACTTTCTGTTCCTTTACCCACATAACCCAGTTGGGACGGATGACTGACTGGCGACAGATCAGAGCAGAACTAACATTTTACCTGACCAGCTTACGCATATTATATCATCTCACTTGTCAAACAATCAAGACCATGGAGGTGTTGCTGCCCTTTCTAGACATAATAAAAAATTAAATTACTACATATAGATCCAACAGATTTGTCCTTTGGTCTTGGTTTGTCCATTCTCATGTCCCTAAAAAAACAGACAAAAAATTACATCAAATCTATACCGTTTTTCTAATTCACTCTTTCTCTTCCCCAGGTGGTCTCGGTCCCATGAACATCCCGATCATCAGCGACAAGTCCCACAAGATCGCTCGTGACTACGGCGTTCTGAATGAGGACACCGGCATACCTTTCCGTGGCCTGTTCATCATTGACGACAAGCAGAACCTGCGACAGATCACTGTCAACGACTTGCCTGTTGGACGGTGAGTAACATGGGTGGTTTGGACATTTTACTATGACTAAGAAAAATGTAAATAGTTTAACCTATAGTACAAGGTGTTGGAATACATAAAATATTGTCGACTCAATATCTTAAACAGCAAAATGACGAAAAGCTGGTGACCTTCCGACTTCTGCTATAATTCTTAAAAATAAAAACTGCAAACAGAAATACAACTTGCAGCATTGTATGAAACTTCCATAGTGGCCGTCTAATAAACCCTCTCACATTCCAGTTCAGTTGAGGAGACTCTGCGGCTGGTGCAGGCGTTCCAGTTCACGGACAAGCACGGAGAGGTGTGCCCGGCCAACTGGAAGCCCGGCAGCAAGACCATCAAGCCCGACACTAAAGCCGCCAAGGAGTACTTCAATGATGCCAATGGCGAATAAATTGAAACCAACACTAAGCATTTACAATGAAAGTTGGGTGGGGATGCCAACGCTGGATTGTTACTTTATAAACATAACATTATGTTTGTAACACTTAAATATTATGTTGATTAATGACGTCATATGCCTACATAATTTAACTTAAAAGAGATTTAAAATTAGTCATTGTGAATGCTTAGTGAAAGGAATTCCAAGAATTTTGCGTGATATCTATACGGTCTTTAGGTTTTAGAAGTATGTTGGGTGTATCTGTTGAGTGTGGTATGCGAATCTCAGTGGCGCATATCGTCGTCAGTATTTTAACTGTTGAATAAACGAGGCTGTAATAAAGTTACTACGAGTATGTTCTTTTTGTTATTTGCCCTTCGCCCTTAGAGTTTAGGCGTGACGGGAGACATTTAAAAAGCTTGGCCCAAACAGCATGGAGCAAATCAAAAAAGATTTTATTATCGCTTTTTATTTTTTCCTCTAGTGCGTTATCTTGTTATTAATTATGCTAAAGGTTTGAACCATTCCAAAAATCTTTACGCGTACTTCGACGACACGCGGGAATTTACACACATTTTTGTCAAGTGTCCTTTTTAAGTTACGCGATAATACTGAAGAGTTTGTTTGAACGCGTTAATCTCGGGAACTACTGGCAGAAATTAAAATATATTTTTTTGTAATGGTCAGCCTATTCGTCGAGGAAGGCTATAGGTTATAAAGTTTCACCCGGACTTAGTCGCGGTCAACGGCTAGTCCTTTATAAAGAGTTATCTGTGAATGTGAAGCTGCGCGAAGACTCCCAAAAGATCACGTAAATGTGATTGGTATGTGAAGGCGCCCTAGCGACACCTGTCAAGTCACATTGTCCAGTTTTATACAGGACAAAGGAGCAACCTGTCACCTGATGGACAGCAACTATTATCGCTTATAGACGCCCGCTACATCGGAAGAGCTAGCAAGCACCGCTAGTGCGTTGCCGGCCTTGAAGAAGGAGTACGCTCTCTTGAAAACTTGCTGGTCGTTTTTTCCGAAAATATTGGACATAGGCCACTTTTTTATTCAGAAAAAATGTACGGTTCTCGTGCGATAAACAAATTTTGTCACAATGGAGTTGCAGACGTCAATATAAAATAACAATACCTAATAGAAAAACATCCTCAACAGAGTTGAAGTTACTAGCACCTTATTAAATTACAATCTACACCGCGCTGCTATAATTTATAACCAACAAATAAGCTTTGATATATGCCGCGCCGCGCCGACTAATATGTATTACTCAAGTTTCCTATGTTAGTATATCTATAGCCCAATATTAATTTTGTTACGCCTATATTTAAGAAATGTTACTCTACACTCTGTGGCAGGAATTCACACCCGGGGGGAGGGAGGGCATTGTAGCCTGTAGGTACTTTTTTGTTTTTTTTTTTTATGACATTTAGGGGCAAGCGAGCAGACCGTTTCTCTGACAGAAACCAACTGTCGAGTCCCAAGTGCGTTCTCGGCTTATATGAGGGAAAGTTGGGCTACCGGTAAACTCACTCAATGAACGAAACACAGCACAACGCCGTTATACGCCAGTTTTTTGTGAGGCCGTGGTATCACTCCGGTCGAGCCGGCACATTCGTGCCGAAGCATGGCTCTCCCCCCGGCCATGAGCATCCGTATTATGTACTTGAGGTCTGGAAATGTCTCATTGGTACACGCCTCCACCCGGGTTCGAACCTGCACGACCACATGTAAGACCTTTGGTACGCACTCGAGAGGTGTGCGAACCAAAGGTCTTACCCACTAGGCCACTTTAATAAAAAACATTGAAATTCTACTCATAAGAGGGTGAAAAAAGGGGTTAAAGTTTCTATAATTTTTTCTACGCAAGTTCGTCATTTCTGAAGTTAGAGACTTAAATTTTGTTTCTGTGCTGCTAATTCAAAATAATACAATACGTGTTTAAGCGTTATGAAATTTTACTTCCAGAGGATGAAATAGGGGTTGAAAGTTTGTATGAAAATACTTCTTAATGCTGGCGAAGCCGCGGAAAAATTTAGCATTCATTACTATAGCTATTTCTTTTTTGGCTCGGGGAGACATGGCGAAGTAAAGGTTAGGAGAGCCTATAGGATAAATAAGGATAAATATATAGGGTAAATACAATAAATATTACATGATTGTTACTACAAACACGGTTTAAACCACGATATTCCTATTTTGTGATTTAAACCATAACCCTAGTCGCCTTTAGTTGAATCTAAAGTTGTTCACAAAATATCGAACTCATGCGATGTAATTCTATAAAACAATATAAGGGCATGTTCACCACGTGTACCACCAGTGACCAATATAAAGGGTCTGCCTAGTTTGGGGTCCCCTGGTTAAATAAAAATGAATATCCCAAAGCAATATAAATTTATGGACACGGACATGGATTTATAATATTGTTTTGTATCTAATTGTAAACTTTAATAATAATGTGATGTTATGCATGGAAATAAATAAATTATTCGCCTGCCCATGGACACTTGATAAGTTACCCTAGATGCATGTAACACCAGAAGAGTTGCCGGCCCTTCATGAGATAAGAGGCTATAAAATAAGTTTAGGTTAGATATTTGATTTGCAGGGTCTCTGATAAACCTACACACAGGTAGTAGTAGGTCCTTCGTTTTCTTTAACCATGCCTTTCTCATGGGTCTCTTTTGCAACGCCCTGTCATTTAGGTCTGTAGCTATCGTTTATTTCACAGGAAACGTACATTTTTATTAACAAAATCGAAGGACCGGTTTGGACGTGAAGAGGTAACAATCGGACACTCTTCGCGATAATAATATTAGTATATAAAGTACATGACGTTTATATGAATGGACAATATTTTGTGTACAATTCTAACATCAATATTATTTTATAATTAAAACAACTTTGTGCTTGGCCTTATTAAAATCGCCATTATGTTTTTGTTTCAAATCAACCAATCAGCGTTTTGCATTTGTTTTCAGTGCGTCGGCGTAATGGACGTATTGTGATCCCGAGAATGTTTACAATTTTATTATTTTTTAGTCAATCGGTCTTTTTAAATCAACTTGTGTGCACGTCTTGTAATTAAATCTTATAATCAATTGTTTTATGTATTCTGTTTTACTTAAATAATGGGTTTAGATAAATATAGCGATTATGGCAGTGGATCTTCGTCGGAGTCTGTAAGTTTTTGTAGTAAAATTATTATTGTTTTACCTACATGGTTAGATAGTTTTTAAGCAAAAAAATGATTTCTGATTTTTGCCTAGAAAAATGCACTTTAAAACAAGTTGGCAAATTGCAAGTTAATTTCTAAATTCTGCGTTATTAATTTTGTTAAATTTACACTTTGTCTTGAAACTTGACCCCGAAGTTTTGCTTCGCTGGTGCGTTAATCCGTTCTGATAATGACAAGACACTTTATTACGGGCTGCGAGCACACTTTTAATAATAGTCGTCGAAGTGCGAGTTGGAATCGCGCACAAGTGTTTCCGTACCATAATAACAGTAAAAACCGAGAAAATATTTCTTTGAAAGTTAAATTGCTCTAACATACATCGTTGTATCGACCAATGACCATAGTGTGATCAGGTATGTAGATTGTAGACCAATACCGACTTCGATTACATTATACAATGCATTAACAACTAGAACTACCTGTCTAAATTCTGAAGTTCTGAACTCATCGAGCAAGCATCTTGCGCGATGTAGAAGAATAAGGCCCGGTTTACATTTAATTAAGTACAGTAGCGAGTCACCAAGACGGTCAGCTAAAAATTAAGTAGTAAGTATTAAGTGACGTATCATAAGTTGCTGGTTCGATAACAAGATTAGTCTCCATAAATTGCTCAATTACTGCCTAGAAACTAATTACATTTAATATTTTAGTCAACTAAATACCTATTTTGTTAAAATGTTTGATAAATTAAATATTATAATATGAACTGTACTAAACTCAAACGTCTACACTCTGGTAAGTTAAGTTGGTGGGATGCGGAAGATGCGAGAGGGGCACTTCGCACTTAACTCGCCGAAAATAGGATCGCATTCTATTTAAGTTACCTTGATTGACAACTTACAACTTAACTCGATTTTGCCGTTCAAACGTCAAAAATAACTAAACTCGTTGATCGCGCAAGTTAACTCGCAACTTAACTAAATGAAATCGGCACTTAGTCGAAGTTTAAGCAGATGGAGTTACGGGGCAGGGGGGAGGGAACCTTTATAACGCAATGAAGAACGTGATCGTGTGCTGAAGCCTTAACTACTACATATGAGGATTTTAAATAATCTAAAATATGAATGTTTCTTTATGATTAACTAACCATATTAATATTTTATAATCACACAAAAAGAAACTACCCAATCATTAATAAATAAAAATTTTGGTACTTTCATCATAATATAATTGAAAGGACCGCTCGCACTACTAGAACAAATTGTATGATGCACGAGATTAAACGAGCGGCGACCTTACTCGTATTTACTTAGCACCAAGGTTTTTATAAGATAGCAAAGATCACAACAAAATATCTTACTATCGATATGCTATGCGTTCGATCCTGAATCCTGAGCCCTGATAGTAGACAGGTGTATTTTTTAAAAATTATTATTAATATAATTATTATTAATGCTTATATAAAATTTTGTATGGATCTGTAAGTCTATAAAATACTTGGTCTATGATCTAATAAAGATATCCTATTCTCGCCCAAGCCGCTGAACAGATTTAGCTAATATATGATATGGAGATACTTTGAGGGTCATAGGATACAAATTATCCCGGAAAACTATATGATTTCCGCGTGATTGCCGTGGGAGAGCCATGCTTGGGCTGCCATGCCATGCCATGGGCCGGCTCGACCGGAGTGATACCACGGCCTCACAGAAAACTGCGGCGTGAAACGGCGTTGTGCTGTGTTTCGTTCAGTGAGTGAGTTTACCGGTGGCCCAACTTCCCTAATCCACCTATTCCTATTTCCATTGCCTATTCCCTCATAAAGGCCGGCAACGCACTTGCTACTCTTCGGATGTCACGGGTTTCCATGAGCGACGGCAGTTGCTTTCCATCGAGTAACCTGTCTGCTCGCTTGCCCCCTAAATATCATAAAATGAAATCGGCGAACAAAGGCGAGTGTTTCTTTTACACAATCGTGCTCGCGTGTCATCGTTTTTAATTGCCCAACATTAAGGACATCAGATGGGCACTGTAGAGCTGTATCGCCCTGAATTCATAAAAACCATTACATTCAATATCGCCGAACGCAATCCGCTGACATTTTCAGCAGTCGTTACATCAGTAATATTTGATGGCTCCCTGTGGTTGGATGCCGTCCAACTCTTTTATTATTTAAGCATTTTTATAATGAACAGCAACTCGCCCATCGAATCGCTATTACCATATGAATAAGATATAATTCGACCTTCAATCGTGGCAAATTTGACGTCAAATTGGTCTTTTTACTATTGTGGTACTTTAGGTCGAATCATCTCCACGGAGAGTTGGGTATGGCGAATTATTATGCTAATAAAACTATGCTAATACAGAATATATGTATTTTATTCAAATTAGGTCCGATTCGAATCACGTAGGCTTGAAAATGTGGAACGAAGCAAAATACTGAGATACACTTATTTTCCTTTGATTACCCAGCTATGAAATATTCAAGGCAAATCATATTAAAACACACATTATTATAAATACGTAGAACAGTTGGATTGCAATTTTCTCATCATGATTATTTAGTTGAATGCTCAGATTCCGACCATTCTGCGTCTGACGGCGCAGAAATTGCATGCAAATGAGTTCTAAGTACGCAATAAATGTTCTGAGGGTGGTGACACGAAGTTTGCGAGCGACAGCGACCCAGCTAGCGACTGAGTCCTCTAGCTACTTCACATTGCGCGATAAATAATTTGTTTGTAAACCTTATTTAGTGAAAGTGTAAACCAACGAGTCCTCTAGCTACTTCACATCGCGCGACAAATAATTTGTTTGTAAACCTTATTTAGTGAACGTGTAAACCAACGCACGGGTTGAGATTTTAGCTCCTATATTTGGTCAACAAGCTACCCCTTTATTATTTGTTTCCGATCGACTTAGATAAGTCTATTCAATCCTAAATGAATTTCATGGATGAAGAAGAAGGGGACCATCCATAAAGTACGTCAAACGTACCATAAAGTACGTCGACATCGGACAACACAAACGAACAAAACAAACGACCATCCATAAAGTACATCAAACGTCTACCCGAAGAAATAAAAAATGAAACTAAAATAAATATATTTACAAGAAAATTAAAGACTTACCTAATAAAAAACGTTTTTACTCTCTGGAAGAATTTTTCAGCAAAGAAAATGATTAGCTACATGTGAAAGAAACTAAAATTCATAAGATATATTGGTATAGCTATGTACGAAACAATATATTAAGAATGTATAAAAATATATATTCAAATATACATTAGATGCATAATATTAAAAGTGTATTCGATGTGTAAGTTATAATAACTGTCTTAATTTTTAAGCAAACGCCTGTTCAAGGTACTCAGTCTGTATTGTATACTTGGTTTTAGCAAATAAATCTTGAGCATTTGAGCAATTCTATATGGCAAAATCATAATTCTTTGTTGAAATTTATTAGAGGTTTTGGCGGGGACTTCAGAGGCTGACGTTGTGTGTAAATAAGTGTGTGTTTCATATTTTTTGCAAAATTTTTGTTATTTCGGTTTTTAATGAGCGATAATGGTGAAATTTCAAATATCAAACATTCATTGTTATGCAAAAGTTTTGGCAAGTAATGCAACTGTGTGACAAGAAACGTGCTATTTTGTGTTCCCCTTCAACTCCACCCGAAGTTTTAGTAAAGCTTCTACCGCTTTACTAAATCGACTGACTTGACTCTTTGACTGCACTGACGTTTTATCTTGAGTTTGACTAGACCTTAGACTTTACAATATTTATGTAAAGTTGCTAAAAAATATTGGAACAGGAAATTTGACTTCCCGCTTTTACTCGACACTGGCCATGGTTATAAAGCCTTAGCGCCATAAAAAGAAGGTAAAGATATTATGTCATTTGGCATTTGTCACTTGTCATTTAACTGTCATAAGGCAAAATAAAATTGTATTTCTCGGTCACGAAAATATTTTATTATTATTTATTGTGTAACGTTATAAAATCAATTATTTGGCTTTATACTAATTTAAAAGGAATATTTATAATTCGAAGTAAGTTATTCACCCTAAATCATTATGTCAAAAACAGTGAAAAATTTGTTTCTTTATTGGTTTTGCTGAGTAATTTTGGTACAGCAGGTTGATGTTTTTGGCTTTGTCGTTGTTGACACGATGCCAAGTTTCTGCAAAATATACTGTATTTTTTAGGGTTTCATTATCTTAATTCCCTAAATGCAAACAATAATCAGACATTGGTTATGCCCCTAATGTGATGGAAAAGTTTTAGTGATCAATTGTAAACTACTATAGGTCTTATCAACCATCATCGTATTTTAGGAATTTATTATATTTATTAACATAATAAAATCCTAAAATACGATACGATATACTAGATACATTTTTGGTCTATCCTCAACTTTATAGAGATTATTGGCTCTAGGCTGTAGGACTCATGGTGAAGGTAGAAATCATGGTGAAGGTTGCTATTAACTATACAATTTCAAATTTAGAATTTTCTGTGTTAATACAATATAAAATTATGTTACTGATATATATATAGAATGACAATGCAATACAGATGCAATACCGATTCACTACTTTTTCACTATGTTCATCAACCTATAACAGCTGTAGGTGCATCTATCGGCATTCAATGAAATTTATCTAGAAAGGGAAGGATGTACTGCTAAGCATAAATATTTTAATTTTTGTAGGTACATGAAGTGACATACAATGATGTCACTGAAGCCAAGGAATGTGGACTTTCAGGAAACATGGGCCAACCTCAAAGAAACTGTAAGAATTTTATAGCATTATTCAGCTTTTGTAAGATGTTGCTTAGTAGTAAATAAGTGTTTTTTAAACTTAAGAAAAATTAAAAACCTTATTGTATTCACGGTATGTGCTTTGCTACATATTGAATACTAGATGATGCCTGCAAATCTGTAATATTTTTTATTTCTACAATAAGGCTGTCAATCTATATATATAAAAGAAAGTCGTGTTAGTTACACCACTTATAACTCAAGAACAGCAGAACAGATTTGGCTGAAA
>JAOTAV010062622.1:0-14535 GCA_026546445.1 Cyclargus thomasi | reverse complement strand
GTCAGTTATAAAATTCGATTGTAAGGTGGTAATTTGCGCACATTTCCAGGAGGCGGGTAACACGGTGAGCGGCGGTTCGTCCGACTCGTTCGGTCGGTCGGTGTCACGGTACGGGCTTCGGTTCACCGCCGCGCTGCTCTCTGTACTCGCCATCATAGACAGGATGGCCAGGGACAATAACACCAACAAACTACTTAACATCTCTGCCAGGTACAATCAGATAAGTTGAAAGAGACACAGATTGTGGATCTAAGTAATTAGGTCGGGTTATGTCAAACTCAGCCGACAGATCACGACTTAAATGGAATTGACATATTCCGACCGAATGACGTAGGTCCTTCAACTGGATCTCTTTCAATTTCTCCCATTATACATCTAAACTTTATAATATACTAGCGGACCCGACAGACGTTGTCCTGTCGGTTTAATTTGTGGAAGTCCCATAAAAATGAAAAAATTCAGCAAAATAGACAATGCCGCGGGAAAGCCATGATTTTGCCGGACCGGACCGGCTCGAACGGAGAAATAACACGGCTTCACGGAAAACTTCTTTATTAAAACGGCCGGTTATACACTTGAGACGATTCAGATGTTACAACTATTACAAGTGTCCATGGGCGAGGGCATTTGCTTTCCAACTAGTGTTCAGTCACTCACCTGTATGTGTATCAACTTTCAGATTAAACTTCAACACGTACTACGTGAAGCAGCTGGAGAAGTTCTGCTCGGACGACAAACTTCTGGAGGCGGACAAAAAGGCGGCGTCGTCCTAGCACAGACGCAGGCGCGCGCCGCTCGTCACCAGTGTGTAAACCACACAACCAATATGAAAATATATATTACATACTAACAGCTACATACTAAGCGATATGTTACACTACAACAGAGTATATAAGATCGAGAAGGTCATCTTTGGAGAAACGTCCGCTCTAGCTCCATAGACAAACGGCAAGCGATTATCGTAAACGCCAATGTTTTTGTATGGGATTGACATAGTCGAACGAAAAGTCACATGATCTAGTCGTAAGAAATCATAACGTAAGCGTAGCGCAAATTAGAATCCCTTCGTAGCTTATGTCTAGACCTGCTGGCATAAATACTACTTCGCACGCCAGCCCGTTTCTTTGAAGACCGCCTACTTGGTTCTGTATTACACTCTGACTACAACTTACAGGCACATTTAAGCACTATGTTAAGTAATCACATAAGTGGAAGAAGCAGGTAACTAAAATTTAAAAAATTGCCGGTTTCTTGCGTAAATTGATCCTTGAGGATCAGAAACATTATTTGTGTTAAATGTGGATTTGATGTATAGCCAGTACACTGGCTAAATAATGAAGTAGGTAAATTTTAGGATTTGACAAAATTTTGTGGAAAAAATGAGTACTTAGTCGAAAGTTGCAAAATGTTAGTTTCGCTATCCGCTTCTCTACTTATGTCTTCAATTTTATTATTACCTAGATCGTAACTCTAAATAAAAAAGAAACCAAATTAAAACGTATTTCTAGATATCAAGGTATGTTATCCCGTGCAGACTTATTAAATTGTAGTTAACATCACAAATTCTATAAGTAAATATCTGCACATTTGCTTGTAATGTTAAAAACGACTCAAATAACTACACAAAAAATTAGATACTTTTGGAATAAAGTATTACTGAAGCAATAACTTAGATTTAGAGAGTGCTTGTAAAAATTACTTACTTTTCATTGAATAAAAATGGTAGTAGGTAGAATTGCTAAAAAGAAATTGATTTAAAATTTGAACCAATTTTTACTCATCAACGGTTTAAATTTTAAATCACTATACATTTTACAATACTATAAATTTACAAGCAAAAATTTACCTACGAGAATGTGTGCTAAAATAATAAACACTAGGTTTTTATTTGACACATACCTAAAAAATTTGTGGTTGAATCAAAAGTAGTTTGTTGATAGTCTCAATTATTTACCACCGAACGATAAGACTATAATAATTGCCCCAAACCTTGTCTGATATCTCGCGTATACTTTACTATAGGAAGCTCCAATTTGTCGTTATAAAATTAGAGTCCTATTTTTATAGAAATAGATACTCGTTATTTAATCTCATACAAAAGATATGTTCTAGAATAATATAAATATATTAAAAATCTGTACTTTTGGAGGTATCCAACATCACTTTTTAAGCTTCAAATTTATCATTGTATATTATTATTATCAACTGTACCTAAAAGTTGTAGATATCGTATCAAAGAAATTGAAACAGATACAGATCGCAGATTTAAGTATTTTGGTCAGGTTATGTCAAACACAACCGTCAGATCACGACTGACATGAAATTGACATATTCCGACTAAATGGCGTAGGTCAACTGGCTCTCTTTCAATTTTCTCAGTTATACAGTCAGAGAAGTATGTCCAACTCAGCCGACAGATCACGACTTTCATGGAATTGACATATTATGACCAAATAACGTAGGGCCGTCAACTGGCTCTTTTTCAATTTCCCCCATTATACAATTGACATTATTTCAAGATTCACAGATTAAGTAATATTGTAGGAAAAATAGTTTTCTCTTAAAATGTTGACTTTGTTTGTATTCCTCTGTTGGTTTGTATACCTCTGAAATACAGAATTACAATAGGAATTATTGGCTGTAATTCAACATGATCATTTAAGACAAGTACAAATTGTATAAAAAAAAATCTGACCGATCCGAATCTCAATCGCATAGTTATATTACCGAATAGTGATATTTTTATAAATACCTACTTCAAAAGATATTGCCATAGACCAAAATTAGATTAACAGTTTGTAGTTTGTGATATTGTGTAGTAATTAATCAGTATTTTTGTGTAACTTGGTTTAATTCTAGTTTAGAATGCAATGTAAATAGCACAAAAATTAATAACTCAGAAATCTCAAATAATGATATAATATTCCGTTCTTTGCTAACTTGAAGTTTTGATAAGAAAGCGTAAGTAATCACTAGGGCATATCATTATTGTGTCTTTTGGGAATTTTTAATATTTAGCTGTGGCTACGCCCATTCCTAAAACTTGCCATTATATCAAATTCCATGACTTAGTATTATGATTGTTGTGTAAAATGTGTAAATATATATATTGAAAATTCAAAAATGATAATGTGGCATGTATCTAAGTCATTGTAATTTTAATTCCTGTGTTCTGTCCAAAGTAAAATTAACTCTTAACGCATTGTGAAGGGACCGTAAAATTGTCTAATTTACATCATACATAGTAAAATAGGCGTATTGTAATGTCCAAATCAAACTAGAATTTCGGTTGTTCACCAACTGTAAACAGGCTGTAATAATGTTCTTCCTTTGTTTAATGTCTATCTCTTGGCGCTTAACGTAATACAGGGTACAATTAAACCGTTCGACCAAATTTTTTCTGTATTGGTTTAAGTATCAAGGCTTGTACAGCGGGGTAAGTTTAACCTCTAATGTTAAAACGTTAAGTACGTTACCCGAAAAATGTACATTGTAGAATGATTTTCATTCTTCTAGAGAGGATTTTTCCCTGATCTTATAGTTCATTGGAAAAAATGTACCGTGTACATGAATTTTTTGCTAACAATTGCATAAAATACGAAACTAGTCGGTAAAGAGGAACTATTTTTTTACAATACAATATAAGTAACAATATAATCCCTAAGGAGGAATAAAAGAAATACATATTAGATGTACTTATATTTATACACTAGTTGATGCCCGCAACGGCGTTGCGTGAAAATTTGTATATCACGGGAACCTTACATTTTGCCGGTATAAAATATAAATATAGTATCCTATGTGTTGCCTAGACTTCATAGCTATTAATAAAAAAAAGATTTATTCGAATCCGTTCAATAGTTCCGGAGATTAGCGCGTACAGACAGACAACTTTGTTTTGTAGATTTGTGTTCTATTACTGTTCCTAACCCCACATTGATTAATTTGTAAAAATATTAATTTGTAACGTTGGTAGGTTTAATTGCACCCTGTTTAGAGTTTTGGCTTTTTTAAAGTGTTAAAGTCACTCAACAAAAGACATAGGTCAAATCATTGTATGCTGGCTACATTGAACCTCATGTTACTAATTTATTATTATTATTATGGGGAATGTGCGTTTTAGTATTGTCTTGAAAAGTAACAAAATAGAGGAGTAAAATATAAGAACACATTTAATCCGATCTTGTGTCCCTGAAATCTTTGAAATTCCATTAGTTATAATTCTGTGTGAATTAACTTTTAAAGCCTTCGTTTGTAACTGTTGTTTAAAGATAAGTTAATGTTTATTTTAATTTTTAAATATTATTAATGTTTTATACAATAGGTAGAAGTTTTTATTAACAGACTTAGGGCCTGTTTCACCGCTTACAGATAGTCTATCCACAACTTTATTGACAGATGTTATATGTAGAATATGTCAAAAAAGTTGCGGATTGCCTAACAGAAACTTTATCAGGGGGGCTATTATGACCATTATAAACCTGTATGGTTCCAGGCAATTCAATAAACGGCCAACAATTGTGCCTTGTTCTTTTTTCGTATTACGTCTTATTATTCTGACTGAATTAATGCTAGTTTGGTTGTCTATGAACGTATTTTAAACATGTTGGTGACAATAGGGAACGTCAAACTTCACATATTTAGTGTCACGTGACTGCTGACTGGCTGGAACTTGGCTCGGAATAAGAGGTCATAATAACCCCCCAGTAAGCGGTGAAACAGGCCCTAAAATTTCTTTTACCTACTTTTAATTCACTAATGTTATGAAAAAACTGATGCCATATTACTATGTAACTTTTACAATTTATTTCGGTTAAATATTATGTTTAATGTGTGAACGATTGGAAGTAGGCACCTAATTAATTTTTAAAACAATTATTATGTCACAAAATACCTAATTGAATTATTGTTATTTGTTAGTCACTTCCTGTTATTATTTTACCACTCTGATATAAATTGCCAATAAATTCTAGAAACGTACCTACTATAACAGTGTTTTTATTTTAAGTTTGTAGCAATTTATCCTTAGTAATGTGATTGTATTAATTTAAGTATTTGGTAGGACCATAGACCAATTAATAATTTATCTATGGTACTTAAAATCATATGTGTGTACGATTGTAATAATAATAATAATTATCATTATCACGATGATTGAAATAACCGTTGAAGACTTTGGTTCATAGTCCTTTTGTCCATAGCAAATAAGATACGACTATATTACATAGCTGCGACAGGTTTCATTTCGCCAACACAGATTGGCGACGACTTTAACGCTAGAAAATGAAGCCTATAGTCTGATGACCTGATGACGTGACGGCGTGCGATGGACAAACGGTCATAGTCTTGGCGGAGTTATGACAATTTAGTCGGGCTATGTTAGTTCATGATTGTGTTCTGTTTGCTGCATAGGGCACAACACATAACAATTACTTCGGCACGTTTCCTGAGGCACATTTCCGCTCTTCGATAGTACCTACTTTTTTAGGTAAAAAAGATTTTAAAATGCGATATTTATTCTACGTATGATTAAAAATATATGTGTTTTACGGTGCCAATATGATTAAAAAACAATTATATTTTATAAAAAAATATTTAAATATTTGTTAATAATTTTAACAATAAATTGTAAAAAATCGAAAAACACTACTTGCTTATAAACATCCTCGTATAAAAACGTGTTTCAACTTCAGTGCTATTACGAAGCTGTTTGTAAGCAGTATGTGGTATTATCATGATAAACATTAAACACTTAATATAATGGCATCACATTTGTTACATATTTTATAAATACTCGGAATCATTAATTTTTCTCACTTTTGTAATCTTCCTAAGACTTGATTAATTCTTTTGCTTGTAAGACACTCTTTAGAGTATTCTCTAAACTCTCGAGTTTACTCTTTATTTCGTCAAATTCGGACACGTACGCCTTCTTGCTGATGATGAGCTTGGCGTTCTTAACGATCTTCCTGTCCAGCCTATACGCCTGGCAGCGCTCGAAGCAGCACCGACCGCTCTCTATATCGTCGTCATCGCCATACTTGCCCGCCTGCTCGGGCTGCGGTATCTCGATTCTATTCCCCTGGTTCGGCTTCACTACGATTCGATACTTCGGCAGAAAGAACGGGAACAAACTTATTCGCCTGGCGAACGGCTTTATACATAGCATCTGCGGCTTGATCACGTTGAGGTTGCGGACGGAGGTCGGCAGCCAGGACCAGCAGCTCATCTCCTTCGTATACATCTTCCCGATGAGGACGCTCTCGAAGTACGATATGAGCTTGACCCGCGACACGTGGCCCACCAGCTCGGCGTCGGCCCGGATCTCCTGCGTGTCGCTCACCGCCAGCCCGTTCAGCAGGTTGAACAGCACTATCGGTATCATGAACACGAATATCACAAAGATGATGTGGCTCGTGACGGGGAACGTGCTGAACTTAATGGACCCGGCGTCGAACTCGCCGGTTAACATCACTATAGTCTTGAACAGCGATCGCCCCGGGTTCTCGAAGAAGTCCTCCTCCTCGTCTTCGTTTTGGTCGGCGTTCGGGTTCGGCGGCTGCTGGTCCTCGTCTAAGTTCTTTCTGAACAGAGCGTAAAAGCTCAGCGCGAATGCCACGATGAGGATGCAGTACCACAACAAAAACTTGAAGAAGTTCCAGGACACGGTTCTCAGCATTACGATATTCGTGGAGAGGTTCGGATATTGACCGATCAGAAGGACGAATTCGGCCATAGACAGTAGAACTGCGATCGCAGACAGCTGCTGCTTCGTAGACTCCTGCACCGAATCGTAGCAGACGATCCAGGCCGACACGATTATCAGTGCAATTTCCATCCAGTTTTCGACGCTCTGCAAGTATCTAGTCGGCGAAACTAGCATTTGAAAAAGCTCTCGAAACACTAGCATTATTAAGCCTATCGAGGCGATCACGTGGGTTGCGGCGTTCAGGGCATCGATTGACTTGTCCTGCTTGTATTCGACGGCGTAGCCGGTGAAAATATAAATATTTAAACACAAACAAAACAGAAAATAAAAAGCAATGTTTGCGTTAAAGAGGCAGCTTATCCTCTGCCACTTCAAGTACAAAAAACTCGTAATGACAGGATGAGCCAGGAGCGGCCTTAACTCCTCGTTCCCAGTCATGTACAGCAAAGCCTCCGTTTCCGGCGCTAGGACGGCGTCGTACTCCTTGAGGTCGTTGTTATTATTCGATTTGTCCATGAGTGGCGCTTTCCACAGTTCGTCTTCCATGGAGTTATTAGGATACACGAGAAAGCTGTACTTCATATGGATTTCGTACCCGTCGTCGCTTGGTCTCTCTCCGTTGGTCTGTATGCATTCGTCCAGATAGGATTCTAGAGTTTTTGCATTAATATCGGCTAGCGGGGGTTCCTCGAATTTATTTCTTAAACCTATGCACGCTCCTTTCCTCAGCAAGTAAAGGACAGTATCGTTATCGCCATTTCTAGCGGCGTAATGCAGCGCGGTGTTGTCTTTGATATCTGAATAATTAACGTTCTTTCTAATACTTTCCAAGCTGAACAATAAATCGAGGCATTCCCTATAATTAACCTTAGGACCATCTTTTGTAGTACGCATATTTTTTACGGTAATTTGTAGGAGTGACTCTCCGTTATAGGGCTCGAACAACGTAGATTCATTTTCGATGTACATTCGGAGAATCTTGTGATATCCGTTCGCGCAGGCGATGGCCACGGGTCGGGTGTTGTTGCCGCTGCAGGTCGCATTTGGATCTGCGCCGGAATTGAGAAGTGCACTGACGACTTTTTCGAACCCCCTGTCGGTCGCCAGTTGGAGCATCGTATTCATGCCATTGTTACTGGCTAACATCGGCCTGTGCTCGTTTTTCTGGACGAGCCTGCTAAAATCGCGGACAAACTTGTCCTCGTCGTGTCTCGATAAATAGGAAAACAATTTGTCGACGCCGACGGCTTCTCTGGCCTCCTCCGTCATGGTCTTAAATCTGCCGACGAGATGTGGGAAGGCCTCCTGCAAGTAGTATCTCGCCGTTCTGCCGCGAATGTCGGTGTACGCATCCAAATCGATCGGATCCCTGGAGTAATCTAAGGTGTACGTGATCACTCTTTCCAGACCCTGTTTGGCCGCGGAGTATATCGGCGTTACGCCCTTTTGATCCGGTGCGTTGGCGTCGCAGCCCGCCTTCAGAAGCATTTCGATCATATTCTCGTATACCTCGAGCTCGTGCTCCCGATCGTCGTCCAGGTCTTGGATCTGTTTGATGGCCATTAACAGGGCGGTGTTACCCTTACACCTGACGTTAACGTCGATGCGATCGTCCTCCAGCAGGGCGGCCAGCGCCTCCCTGTTTCCGCACTCCACCGCCAGATGTATAGGGGCGCCTCCGTAAGTATCGTTGACGTTGTTTACTTGGGCCTCATGCTGCAGCAGGAGTTTGACGAACTCCTTCTTGTGCAGCTCCGATACGGCGAGCTCGAGGCACGTCTTGTAGTCCGGGTACTGGTACACATACTCGAGGTCGACGGCGCCGTAGCCCAGCAGCTTCTTGAAGGTGACGATGTCGTTGGTGCGTAGCGCCGACCGCAGCTGCACCTGGGGGTCGGTGCCGAACAGGGACCCGCCCCGCGAGAGACGGTTGCTATTCATGTCGCTATTTTCCCTCGGTCATACCAGATGGGATCTGAAACAAACGCGTAATTTTTTTAGAATTGAGGTTAACATTTTTTAGTTAACATTGAGGTTAACTGTTTATTTAATTGACGGTTTGAAGTTAAGCTATAGGAAAAACATCAATTTTCCAATTACGTTCGATTAAGAACCTAAAAAGGCCAAAATTATTTGGTCAAACGCATACAGGGTCGACACTCGAGTAAATAGATTAACAACGCTAAGAAGAATCGCAAATACTCGTGGGAAAACAATGAATACGTGGTAGGGCCTGGGGGGGGGGGGGCGGAGTCCGTTAGCTAAACGTTAATCTCTACAACGGGTATCTAAGTGTAAACTAACTTAGTCACTAATTAGATAATAATGAACTGTTGAGTTTAACCACTTACTCCTCTTCGTTTAGGTCAAGTATTGTTCACGCTGTTACATATTTTGTACTCTGTACTGCCAAAATAAGTTTGAGTTTTTAAGATAACTGTTATAAGTTCAACTTTCTGAATCTAATTGATGTTCTGAGCACGAACAGTTATCATTATAGAGCAGCGCGTGCTCTATGCTTCCGTCACGTAATTGCTCCGATTTTCATACACAATTTGGATGAGAAAATGCCGAAATTAGCCTTTTTATTGCCCGCTTTCTTCGAACGAAAAGGAACCTTAAGGTCATAGAACTAGTTATTAAAATTCATCTCACTCGAACACTATTAGCCCGATTTCAATAGGACTTTATTGCAGTTAATTGTAATTAGTGAGTCTTTGATATGTACCGCGTTCATTAACCAGAGGCAAGATGAAGTGAAAAGCTTACTATTGTTACTTAATTATTCTGAGCAGTGTTTAGGTACACTAATTTATTTTATTGAATCTTTATCTTTTCCCAATTGAAAATTTTAGAAGTTAGTTATAACTACTGAAACTAAAACGGTTACTTATATTTAAGCACTTTTTGATTTAAGTTATTTGTCAATGATTGTGATTATTATAGATTAAGCAATCATAGACATACCTAACTAAAGTTTGTTGGAGGCTCAGTTTCGGCCCGGTTTGTGTATTAAATCAATTTGCTTTGGTTATCGTATTAATAAAATGTTTGTTCGTGACCGCAATGTGCCTACATAAACGGGAGGATTAGTAACGCTTTAATCCATAAAAGACGATACGGACCATAGAATATGGATTGCAATAAGTGAAGGAGCTTTGTGGAAATAATAGATATATTATGTAACTTGTAGAGTTATGATTAATAAAAGGTTGCTTTGAAGATGATAATAGATTTATAAAAATGATAATAAACAATTATATTAGCTTCGAATATAGTAGGAGAAGCGTCTAGCTTCAGGACAATGGTACCTACTATTGGTACCATTGTCCTTCTGTCTTCTCTATGATTGTAAAACAATATCTATTTTAATAATTTTAAATTTGTCGTTTTATTTACGTATTTAGTAACTGGTAACTGTGGGTTTCCTTGACCATCGGTGAGGGTGCCTGTCGAAAATCTCTGACAAATCGATAAATCTATTCTACAGACCTTTATTTCATAAGCTATTCAGATAAAATACCTGTCGATTGTAAAGAAACAATTTGTCAATAAAATATTATTTCAAATAGTCACGACAAGTTTATATGTCTCCGCGAAGTTAATTATTAACTTTATATATTATTAATTTATAAACTTTATTAGTTATATAAACAAAATTGAAGACATAAAATATCTAACATTTAAAAAACTCCCCGATTTTTGAGTTTATGGACGCCTTTGAACCCGAAAAAATAATTGAAATATTGTGGGTTTGATTTAGGTATGGCTAGATAATAAAATAGGTAAGTTAGGTACAAGATTTATCAAAATTTTTATGAGAAAAATTTAGAATATACTCGAAGGTTGCAAAAATGTTAGTTGTCAGCTTCTTCCACCTATGTCTTCAATTATAATTAAGGTGTGCTACCTTAGTAGCAGGCTCTTATATAGTTTCTATAGGTTTTTTTTGGATAGCTTCTAGTGGCTAACTGTGAATCAGAGCTGACGCCTGCTACTAAGGTGTGCTACCTTAGTAGCAGGTGACAGCTCTTATATAGTTTCTATAGGTTTTTTTTGGATAGCTTCTAGTGGCTAACTGTGAATCCGAAAATTAATAAATTAACGTTAAACTTTGAGTTACGATTGATTTAAAATTAATAAAAGTTTTTGGCAAAAATATATCTTAATCGTCCGAGTTTGGCGTTTTTTTTTTTTCGGAGAAAAAAATTTCATTTTAGTTTTTGAAATGTGTTTCTACATATTATACGTTATCGATGGTCGTATTCTAAATACGCACTCATGGGAACATTAGAGTAACACGAAACACATGTTCCTGCGAACAATACATTTTGTATCCGTTGCCGATTGTTACACAGGAACTAAAACATTAGTTAGATTCGCGGTTAGCTAATATACAGTAGGTAAGGATTATAGAAATCAACCCGAAATTCAATGAGTTTATTAAGACAAAAGGCGATATAGTTCTGAATCCCATTGCTACCAACATTATGATGAGAATTGTTTCATTATATTTGAAAGTTAATTTTTCATCACATTTAATACAAAAAATGTTTAAATACTATTCCGATATAAGTCAATGGCCGTAGTAAAAAATGTTATCTCCGGCCGCCGCTCGCCGCGGTCAGCTTTTTTGTCTCTTTGGCTCGCTTCTGTGTAATATTCTACATCACGCTAACATAACATAACATAATTTGTTTTAATGATAAAAATTGCTAGTAGATAGGTACACCGGATGATAACTAAAAGTTTCGGAGAAAGCTCGGCTCGTTACTACGACGGAAATACCGTAACACTTATAATAACAACCGTACACGATAAATAATTGATTTGATGTTATTGTAAAACACTACTTTCGATAAATTATACCTATATTATTGTACTACATAATATCTCCTTTTTCAATACCGCTTAGATGTTTTATCTGTGCCGTGTTGTGATTTGCCTCACTAAAGTTTTGCGGTAGAGCTCAGTAAAAAGGACTCTAATACTTAGTAGTCCACAAACTCCTTCTCCAAGGTACACCATCGTTTAAGGAATTTGAAGCAGATGATCATATTGGACTAGTAAGTACTTTGCGTTGATAATTTCTCTCTAAAATGTCAAGCAATTACCACACGACCGCACTCGACCAGCCAACGTAATGGACCTTCCGCTCACACACATTTCAATTGGTTTCGAAGTTCGGCAGTTTTGTCAACATTGTGCCTAATTTGCTTAAGTATTGAATGGCAATATCCTCAGCTGTTAAAAATGTATGTAACGAATTGAGTAGTATTGTTTAAAGGTGAAAATGTTTTGCTTTTCGAACACTATTCTGTTAAACTACTCTCATGTAGTTAGTCAATCGGTTAATATTTTTGACCGAGTGCATGTTAGGTGTTTATTTTGGCTGGCCACTCAGCAATGTGGTACATAATTGCTATCGATTTCGTCGAACTCTCGTATCAAAGTGCTTAATAGCCCATAAAAACTCTTGTAAAACGCTGGATCATTTACGACGCATGTGCACCTATTTCTGGCTAAGGAGTATTAGGCTGCGAAATTCAGCATCACCGACGGCCGGTTTGAGGCCGAGGGCCGTTATACTACGTACAACGTAAATCACACGAAAAATATACATTTAGAATGTCTCTTAGTTTCGCTAATCGTACAGTTTTGAACGTTTTCCGATTTTGAGCATCAATATTCAAGGCCAACATTCATGTTGGTACCTAAACAAAACAGGCTAACAAGATATTTTGTAATTGTATGATGTAGGTATGTAGCTCTTTACAGAGTGTAACAAAAGTAAGTGATAAAACTTTAGGGATCGTATGTGTCCCTGATATAGAGATTTTGTGATCTGTGAGCAGGCTTGAATTTATAAATAGCCGTTATCATACCTGTGGGGAGTGTCCTAAGCGTACGGCGGAGACCTACTCTCCTAGGAAGGCGGCGAATTTCCTAGGTTCATGAAGCGGCAGAAATAAATGGCATACACTCATAACAGACATAAATCCTTTACTGTCTGTAAGGCCGTGACGCAATGCTTGGACGGCCCTAAACACTCAACACCAACAAAAATGTTCCAGCCGTTACGGTTGGAGCGCAAAATTTAGCTCGTTGTTTTGTATTGTTTCCCTAAGCTGTTACTCGCTTCTCGGCCTGATTGAGATGAGTTTTTGTCGTTTATGTAACACTAGCTGTTGCCTGCGACTGCGTCAGCGTGAAACATTGTTTCATACAAACTTTTAACCCCTGCTCGTCTCCTATTAGTCGTAGCGTGATGTTATATAGCCCATAACCTTCCTCGATAAACGTAATTATGCAAACAAAAAATATTTTTTCAATTTCGGTCACTAGTTTCTGAGATAAGCGCATTCAAACAAACAAACTCTTCAGCTTTTTCTTATTAGTATAGATTTGGATACGATATGTTGTGGTAACATGCCCAATGCGCATTGCCTACTTTCTTCTCGCCGCTTCCGAGTTCATATAATAGATTTAAAGATACCAAGACTTCATTTGTAAACAAACTAGCTCTACCTACCTACACAAAGATGTTTGGTAAGCTAATAAAATACCTTTTAAAGAAAATCCGGTGAATTTGATCATCTCTCCTTTCCTACATTATTTAGTATTTTTTACTTAAATGATGATTAATCAGATGTCACAATTTTTTTGTGATTTGTATGGGTAAGCGCATATGACATTTTGCTGGGCGCTATACCCATTACCCATAATATTAAATAAAAATGTTTTTGCTTATAGGGCTGCTTCTCAGTGAATTCTAATAAGGGACACAAACACACCCTAAGTATTATAACTCACTTTCGTGTATACTGAATACTGATTGGCTGGTTCTGAGAATAATTAAAATAAACAGAGTCACCAGTTGGTAATGCCAAAGCAATTGACACATCCAAATACTTCCATACCATATCGGTAGACCTTTGTTAAGTGACCAGCGCCGGGTTTGGCAGTAAATGGGTTACAGGTTTATTGGTCATTGTAACGGAAGTAGCTAATGTATTCACAATCTAATTATGCATTCTGTACTTAATATAAAATATTGCATAGACGTTCATACATAGGATATATGTTTTACAATAATAGATTATATTAGTCTACAATATTTTAGATTATATATCTCTATAAGATATTAATGAAAGACATGAGTGGAAGAAGCAAATAACTAATATTTTACAACCTTCGAGTAAATACTCATTTTTTCCCAAAAAATTTTGACAGATCTTGTAATTTGGCTATTTCATTATTAATATAGCTTGTTAATCTGGCTATACATCAAAGCTAAATTTTTTTCAAATCATTTTGTCGCTCCTAAAGTGTCCATTTACGCAATAATCCGGCAGTTTTTAAAATGTTAGTTACCCACTTCTTTCACTCATGTCTTCAATTATGATTTAGCTTCATAAATTATACTTGAGAGTTGAGACAGACTGATCTTATCTTGGTTATAGTTTTATTAGGTTGTGTAATGTGTATGTAATAAATTTCAGTTATTTATAAAATTAATGAAATCTTAACAGCTTAAATTACTTTTCTCATAATCCAGTTTTTAATTGCTACATTCTACGGTTTTGATAAACTTTCGCCAAGGCTTAGAAGGGAGATAACTTATAGTTATTTTTTTTTCTTTAAAATGTGTTTCATTCTATTCACATATTAGTAGCTCAGTTGTAACTTTTAAATATAGATAGTATCAAGACTCAAGAGCCCTGTCGTAGTACACTATCACGCCTCGCACATAATTTGCAGATTAAGTTGCAGTGGACATTGGCCAAGCCGTGTCCGGTGACCGGGAGACATACATACTCAATGAG
>JAOTAV010062611.1:0-14537 GCA_026546445.1 Cyclargus thomasi | reverse complement strand
CAGAACAAAAAAGTGAAGACCATTTATTTGAACTCTGTTGACCTTTCTGTTGTGTTCTGTTCTTGTCTTATGATAGTCTTTACTCGCTCGTTAGGTTTTTTTTGTTATTTTGCAAGTAAATATAGCATTTTTATATACAAATGAGTTGTGTAGTTCGAGCAAAGGTGTATGGTATCCAAATTGTGGTGTGAAATTTCACAGGTAAGTTAAATAAATCAAATGTTGTTTTGCATTGGCTAGGTTGACCAGATCAGATCTTTCGATCTGAAGACTCTGTCAATGAACATGGGCGCTTATTGAAATATGCTATACCAAAGATCTGAGGATGTTGTGAGTTGTGTCAGAACTTAGTTTTTACCAACGTTTCATACATTGGTAAATACTAAGTTCTAATAGTAAATGAATTAACTAAATACTAGAGGTATTTTCCGGCCAACTTGCGGCAAAATTCGGTGGTATTTTACCATGGGAACCATTGTATGTATTTCAACAATACATCTTATCTTATGTATACATCTTATCTATATGTTTATGCCAAATTCGATAAAAATCGTTTCAGTTGTAAAGCATGCATCCTCAAACAGAAAGAGACACAGACGATAAATATAGTAGTGTGAACAACGAAATAAGAATACGTCATAGAACTAAGAAACGAAATCTAATAATAATAACTATCTTTTCTTCCCCTGAGCCTTATCCCAAGTATATAGTTTATAAAAAATTGTTATTAAAGTAATATCACTTATTTTTTCAGGAATCTTTTGATATTGTTTCAACATCACGAGAAACTCCGTGCGCTTCTGCGATGGCGAATTTAGTATTTGCCTCCTAAAATCTCTAAATCATGACTTTCACAATCAAGACTTTCAACCTAGACCCAGAGTACTTGGTATATTTAAATCTTCTCCCGCCACACTCCTAGAGGTGTAGATACACTGCCACAATAACACTGTACACACACATTCACACTTTACCATAATGTCTGAATGCTTATCTCAACAAAAATCGGGACAGGTCTAACTTTAAAAAAGCTTGTAATAAAATGCTTATGACTCACTCGTATAATTATTAGTATTGTAACAAAAT
Source organism: Cyclargus thomasi (assembly GCA_026546445.1). Classification (NCBI taxonomy): domain Eukaryota; kingdom Metazoa; phylum Arthropoda; class Insecta; order Lepidoptera; family Lycaenidae; genus Cyclargus; species Cyclargus thomasi. The sequence continues at coordinate 13,451 of JAOTAV010062611.1, read as the reverse complement.
TGCTCTCCTCCTCTATAGTAAGACAAAAAAAACTTGTTCATCCTAGAATAAAATTCAAAACTTTGGCTACCCTAAAAGAAAGAGATATCACAAAACAAAACGTTACTCAAGGTCATATATATTGTATTCACTTTTTTGTTCTACGTACAGGATTCATTAGAATATATAATCATTGTCTGTCGGCTGAGTTTGACATAACCCGACCAAATTACTTAGATCCGCGATCTTCATCTGTTTTAACTTCTCTGATAGTTGATTATTTTACCACTTTCCGTCAGCTAAGCCTTGTTATTAAACATGTGGAATACGAAATAGTAAAATTAATATTTTGCCTCAATTTGTTATTACGGAGTTGGTGTGAAATGGAGGTAGATTGCAAATTTTGCTCCCATAGAACTGCCAGCGACACTTCGTAATTTAACTTTCTTTAGATTTAGATTTCAGATTAAGCGATAGTTGGAGAGTTTCAGCTTCAATTTAAGTTCTTATGAAATGGAAGATTTTTTGGTGAGTAATAATAATAGGGAAAATGCGTGTAAAGCAAAATTTATTAAATGCAAATGATTATGATAGTAGGCTAAAAGATGTCCAGAATCACAAAAACTCTCTGAATTCTGCTGAGAAATAAGTAAGATATTAGCGATTTTCTACCCATCTATTTCTCTTTTTAAAATGTAATTTAGTATGAACTTTGTATGCAGCTTATGGACTTTGACGTCACAATCAATATCGGGTCTCTCTTTCTAACTGACTACTTTAAAAGCTTGTAATTTTGTTGTTTTCAATTTTATCTAAAAACTGATTTGACTACATCGTTTTTCAATAGTGAAAGACCAACCACGACTATTGTACGAACACTAAAATTACTTCGCACACATGCAACGAAGGCATGCGAATAGACGCTCCATGAGATGAGAACGTCGCGCCACCGTTGCCCGCGTCGGGCTCGAATTTTTTATTTATTAAATATTGTTTATTGTTTTATTTGCTAATAAATAAAGTCTACTAATAATTCAAATTAATCTGTGAATTGCAAGTAATGCAATGCATTTATATACGTGAGCGCAAGCCTCTGATAAAATTAATGCTAACCATGTTATGTATTCGATATTCTTTGTATGTATATATAATCTATGAGAGAAAATCACCTAAAGAAGAAAAGGCTTTCTGTCTGTGTGTTTACATAATGCATAAAAACAAAGTCAAGAAAGTAAAATTTTACTAAATTTCACGGTTTATATCCGTTGAAAGTAAGTTGAGCTAAATTTACTTCTTATGTCTAAGTCATAAGGACTATATGCAGAAGGTTTTAACGTAGAATACCACAGGGATTCGAAAATAAATTGGTCACTTAGTGGATTGTAAGTTTAGCACTTAGACCAAAGAGTTACACACATCACTGTCGTGTATTTTAAGTGGAAAATCTTTAAGAATGACCTTAAATCATAAAAAGGACAGATTTCTTCATTTTGAAAATATTTGACTCTACCTCTGTATAGAGCGGATCTACTCTGGTCAGAACTGCTAGGTTAATTAATTGTTATTATTATTGTTGTATCAAGCAAAAATATATGATTCTTTATACGAATATAGAGTTCTTTTTCGTGAAGTGGATTCTTAGGATTAAGAAGTATTCATGCAATATGTTATTGTAATCAATATAAGTTCCTAAACGATTGAAAACAAGCAATTTTTGGATATGCCTTAATCAGAATTAAAAACAGAATTCATTCTTCAACAGAATTATTTTTTTCCGTGGGAGAGTCATACTTCGGCATGAATGGGCCGGCTCGACCGGAGTGATATCACGACCTCACAGCAACTGGCGTGAAACGGCGTTGTGCTGTGTTTCATTCAGTAAGTTTACCGGTGGCCCAATTTCCCTAATCCACTATTCCCATTCCCTATTTCCTCATTAAGGCCAGCAACGCACTTGTGACTCATCAGATGTCATGAGTGCCCATGGGCGACGGTAGTTGCTTTCCATCGGGTAATCCGTCTGCTCGCTTGCCCCCTAAAATATCATTAAAAAAATCATAACATTTAAATAATTTTCGTCAGTGTGAAATACAAACACAATGTAGTTGTGGAATGCAAAAGGTTTATCATAAAACGATTGGAAACTTTTACGTTGGCGCTATTTTAGAACAATGTGAATTATTCAAATGAAAGACGATCTTCCGGTTGATATAATGTCGTTTTCCAATTCATTTGTACAATGTCCGCCATTTTGTTATGAAGCCAGGAATATCGAGGAAATATTTGTTCAGTCACGTTTAAATGTTTACATTTGGATACGACTTAATGAATAATTCCTCTGATGATTTTGCGTCTTTGAATGCCTTAAAAGTCTTTTGTTTAGTCAATATGTCGAATGTTTAACTGTAGAAAACTTGAAGTTAATATGATATTCATTTAAATACAATCATTAAATATATTTAGGCATGTTATTTATGGAGGGGGCCTTTACTCTGTAGAGAGGACCTTAAGACATGTAAATATTTATGTTAAAAGGATCTTTAATACTTTTACAACTACCTTTGATTTGACATCCCGACTAAGGCCTGTTTCACCGCTTGCTATTAAAGTTTCTATTAGGCTATCTACAACCGTTTTGACAGATTCCCCGTACAACATCTGTCAAATAAAGTTGTGGAGAGAGTATCTGTAAGCGATGAAACAGGCCCTTGATCACGTAAGACATCTGCCTATTAATTAATTAATTTCTCTAATACGTCATATATTAGTAAAGTCTAACAGCATGCTTGTTCTTCACTCTAACAGCAGTCTTACAACATGATCACCATATTAAAGTGGCAGTTTGGCAGTAATGTCTAAGGGCCCGTTTCACCGCTTACAGATAGTCTATCCACAAATTTATTTGGCAGATGTTGTCCATACAACTGTCTTGAGAAACTGTCAAAAAATTTGTGCATAGCTTAACAGAAACTTTATTAGTAAGCGACGAAATAGGACCTTAGATTTTTTATAAGTACTTAAAAACTTTAGTCAACTAGCACCTAAAATCCTGTTGAAAGTTTACAACAGTGTCAGGGCATGTTTCACCGCTTACACGTAGTCTATTTATTTGACAAATACAACTTTATTTGACAGATGTTGTATGGAGAATCCTTTAAAAAAAGTAATGGATGGCCTAACAGAAACTTTGACAGTAAGCGGCGAAACATGCCCTAAGTGTATCGTAGCACTAAGATGCAGATACCCGGTTCGTCTATTATTTGATTAATTAAAAGCTGTCGGCGCCACGCCATCCGACCGATGGCTGTTGCTTGCTGTAATTATATTGAGGTTGCTATTCCGATACCGTTGCCGAAAATTCATTTATAGCATACCCGTTAAAGCATCAATAATAGCACTAATTAGTATTCTGCTTTTGTATAAATATTTTTTTTATTATTCCGTTTTAAAAGTATTGTTAACTACGACATTATGTTTAATGGCGCAGTGGTTGGTTGCTTATGCCGGAATTCGCTGGTTCGAATCCCGCCGGCGGAACTAAAAGTTTTCGATGTTCCTGGGTCATGGATGTATATTAAATATGTGTATCATATAATAAAAATCTTAAATATGATTAGTATAAAAGTATTAAATATATTTCTGTTGTCTGGTACCCGTAACACAAGGCCTTCAGGTACTTACCACGGGGCCAGGCTGACGTGGTGTGATGCGTCCATAGATGTTATAATGCTATTTCTAATTTCTACCCGTTTATATTTCAAATAGGTCTTGCCCACGGTTTTAGTCGCGTTAAGAAGTATTTTTATGCAAAGTTTCATTTTCCGTTATTCCTCTAGGGGTAGAATAAATTGTTGTGTGTCTGTACATTTCATATTTAAAAAAAATCAATGCGGAGGTGCTAAGGAACAGTAATATCAACATATCAACAAAAAAAAAATTGTCTGTTTGTCTGTTAATTTGTTTGTCTGTTTGTACGGGCTAATCGCAGGAACTACTGGAAGGATTTGAATAAATCTTTTTTTGTTTGATAGCTATGTGGTTTGGGCATCATATAGGATACTTTTTTACGGGTTTTTTTAAATGTACGGTTACCGCGTAAAATGTTTGTTTGCACAACGAAATTGCGGGCACCAACTAATATTTTAATACTATACACATAGTTAAGTTTTTTATTATATGATACAAATATTTAATACACATCTAAGACCCGGGAACATTGAAAAACTCTTTGTTTCGTCAACGGGATTTGAACCCGGGATGCACGCGTTTACCATCTGAACCACAGAGGTCGCCAAATCATCAAGTATTATCACTTACCTTTTACTTTAACACCCTATACGTAAATAGATCACTGCATACACAAAGTAACCGCAAAAGCAATATCTTTGAGAGCAGTCAGTAACCTGCATTTGACGGGCGTGCACAAACAACGACTGAAAAATGTTGCCGTTGTGCTCCGACAATAGAGACTTGTGTGCAAAGTGCAATTCAATTTTACTGCCCCTTACTATTGTTCTAATACTCTTCGAAATTTTTTTATTATTCTTATGAACTACAATGGGGGACGTTGAACAAGCTAAATGTCCAAAAACAGAAAAACCCGACTGCAGTAACTATTTCAATTTAAACATCAAGTTATGTATATTCCTTGAATGGCTATTTAAAACCCTTAATTTTGATATCTCGACCAAAATGGGCTTAAAAAAATTAATAATGAAAAATTAGTAATGCCCGCAACTCCGTTCCGCCAAAATTCGTTTATCGCGCCGGATCGGTTAATTTTTCTAGGATAAAAAAATATCCTCTCTCCTTGCAAAATATCAGCAAAATCGTTTCAGCGGTTTGGGCGTGAACAGTCGTCAGACAGACAGTCAGATGAACAAATACACTTTCGGATTTGTAATTTTAATAAAGTTCTTGAAAATTAGTGTGGATATTCTAAAAATTAATTAAATCTTCAATTACTTGTATCAATGTTTTTGCAAATTTTGCAAAAACATTGATCAGACCACGGAATTGCGTTCTCCCATACTAACTTTAACCCCTCGTTTTACACTCTTAGAAGACGAATTTTGAAAAGGTCTTTCTTATTAGTCACCTTTATCATACGGAGAACACTTCCTCTAAATTTCATGTTTCTACGGTCGGTATTTTAGGCTGCACGTTGATTTCTAAATGCATATGGTTCAGAACAAATGATTTTATATAATGACTAGCTGTTGCCCGCGACTCCGTCCGCGTAGTACTTCGACTCGGACTTTGTATGAGAGATGATGCTGTGAGAAAAGAATTTCCCTGTTTGTCTCTTGAAACTTGTCCATAATTTGTTTGGTGCGTTCTGGAGTTCTAGTGTCAGGAAACAGAACCCAATTTATTTTCATATAATAGACTAGCTGACCCCGCAAACGTTGTTTTTCCAGATAAATAATTTCCCCTAACATTTAGAGGGATGAAAAACAGATGTTGGCCGATTCTCAAAGATACCGGATAAGCACAAAAAATTGAATCAAAATCAAGGTCAAGCCTTTTGGAGGAGTATGGCAACTGTGACACGAGAATTTTATTCTGGTGTCACAGTTTTCGTTGCCATATATATTAGATATATAAAGTTTTTCTGTATGTCCCTGTTTATGCCCCAACGAAACAACCTATTGACTTAATTTTTGGCATATATACTCAGTGGTCTTAGAAAAACATCATGCTCCTAAAATATTCAAATTTTACGCGATTTTCAAATTTCAAGTAAAATATGTAAAAAGTAAATGAAAACCTCAAAGTGAAATTAATAAGTGCTTTTACGTGGCCACTTCACATCACATGAGTCTGGAGGATTCTCGAGGGTCGAGGAATGCCCTTCGTCCTTTAAATCTCTCGTTAGCATAAAAGTGCCGTTCATATTTAATTCCTAAATGCCGCATGACTCACAGGTAGCTACAAAGGTTAAAAATGCCGCTTAGGGAAAAATCAAGCACGTAATTGATTTTATGTTAGAGGATTATGGATATTGAGGCTTAAAATTCTTTGCATATTTATCTCTATATCTATTCTACACATATAAAGAAACAGTAAAATTGGCGTGTCTGTACAATTAATATTTTTACAAAATAATCCACATCAATGTACATAGTCCTGTGACATAAAAACAATTACGTGCTAAGAAACAGTAATAGAATACAAATCGTCAAAAAAGTTGTCTGTTTTCCGGAATTAAATTTCCGGAACTACTGAACGGATTCTAATAAATCTTTTTTTTATTTAATAGCTATTAAATTTAGGCAATACATAGGATACTTTTTATCCTCGGAAAATGTACGGTTCCCGTGACATACAAATTTCGTGCAACGAAGTTGCGGGCATCAACTGGTATATTAATAGGCAACCGGAAAACTTTGTACCCCTTTTTACGAAAGACGTGTAGATGTACAAGCATGAAATTTCTCCCAGTTATAGTTGATATGGAGGAGGAGCGTGGAATGCCAATATTATTTTAAAATATGCTTTGATTTTGGATATTTTTAATAAATAAAACGCTACGCACACTACAATATGTTGACATGAAATGATAATCATACAGAAAATACTCTTTTGTTTATGGTTGAAGTGTGTGTGTGTGTGTTTTTTTTTATTAAAAAGTGTTTGTTTGTCGTCCAAACAAAGGAACCGATTGATTTGATGTTGAACATATTTTATCAATACAAGACATGATAATTTTAGTTTTATAAACCATTGATAGCAAGCAATAAAGGCAAACGCATACTTGCCTTTCACACTTCCCTTTCCCTATTCCCTCATAAAGGCCGGCAAAGCACTTGCGACTCTACGGATGTCACGAATGTCCATGGGCGTCTGTCGGCTCGCTTGCCACCTAAATATCATAAAAAATGCGGAATACCGCGCGTGTTACGTGTACGGGGATAAATATTAATCGATATAAGATCGAGAATCACAAGTAACGTTTCAATGGGTTTACTAGGAAATATTTCTATGGTCGGTGGTAAGAACACTTGCCCGTAAGTAATTTATCTTCCTTCGTCTTGTGCGCTAGGAAAATACGAAAATACCATAAAAATACCCGCATTCTAACGTTTCCCGAAAGGCGGTATAAACAGGAAAAATTCTTCCGAGAAATAAAGACGTTTCGTCCATTTTCATAAAAAAGTATCATTCCAAACCAATAAACCTGTTCTTCGCTGCTGTTATTATGAATTTATATGGAGGAGGTTAATAAATATGCATTTTCATATTTTTCTTTGTGCGTCACAAAAGCTCATACCAAAGAATGTGAGCATGTACTTGAATGTAGATCTTAAAGTATAACAATGTTGTATCAGAGAAGTTGAAAGAGATCGTAGATCTAAGTAATTTGGTCGGGTTATGTGAAACTTCTATTTTGAAATACAAGGCATATGTTTTTTTTTTTGCCGTGGGAGAGCCATGCTCCCGCACGAATGGGCCGGCTCGACCGGAGTGATACCACGACCTCACTGGAGTGAAACGGCGTTTCTTTCGGTGCGGTGGAGGCGGTGAGTTAGTTTATCAGTGGCCCAACTTCCCTAATCCCCAATTCCTTAAAGTTTGCCGGCGACGCACTTGCGACTCTCCTGATGTCGATAACCTCCTCGTTTTTGGAAGTCAGTTACTCATAAGTTGGGTTTTCCTTCCTGACGATATAATTTCAGAACGCACTAACCGATTTCAACGGTTCTGCATTCTTTAGAAAGGTCTCGGGCTCCGTGAGGCTTATAGCAATTTAGAAAAAATTTCAAGGAAAAAGTCAGAAACCGGGAAAAACATTTTTTATATACAGCGCCATCTCTGACACAAATCATGCACTACAATGTCCTTGTCAATAAATTTATCGTATAAGAATTTAAAATTTATCTGTTCTTCTTGTTGTTTTCTATTATATATTTATTATGGGTTCTGTTATTGATAATTCTCATCTTTGTTATCACGCGGACGGAGTCGCGGGCAACAGCTAGTCAGATAATAAACAATAACACAAACATACATCCATACATACAAGATACGTGCAAAAACAATACCCTTTCTTAGCAGTCGGGAAATATACGCACTCTTACAAAATTTTAGTGAAGTAAGCTTATTTCCTAGACTTCACGCAGTCGTTTCATTTACGACACTTTCAATAGATAAAAGCTTTGCATGGCTAATTCAAAACACCCTTCTTTGAAAAACGTCGAGTAAACGCGTTTTGTCTAGACAAAGATTGTCTAGAATTTTCTGCAGCGCAAAGTGAGTGAATGCATTGTTATTATTGTTAGTGTGTACTCTGTTTTAATTTTATAATTAATTCTTAAGAAGACTGTCACTTTTATTAAATACAATTTTGCTAATAGACTCTCGAGAACTATCTAAACCATGTTAGTGATTTTTATTGCACAACTTTTCTCATTTTTTTTTGTATTTTCATCTGTCAACTGTAGCAAGATCGGAATGGTTAGATTCTTCTCACTTCTCTCTCTCACTTGAATATGGTCGCCACGCGGTCGCCACGCCAAGTAAAAGCTCTCATTCGTTACTACATTCATTAACTCATAACTACTTTACGCGGACCGGCGACCGGGCGGCGACTATGTGCATGTGAAACTGGGGATTATGGGCGACGGTCTAGGGCAACGGGTGAAATGGATCTAGCAGGCTATATAAAGGGGTGAGTGTCCTAATTTTTTTTTATAGATTTAGGCGGCGCTGAAGGACTCTCACCCAGGGTGCTGGTTTAACGCCGGCCCTGATCAAACATATCCTTACCTTCGGCACGAAAATCAGCGCCATACTCAGGAAGCAGCAGAACACGATTGCCAGCGACACAAACGCGAATGCCGCGTCCTGCTGACTGGCGATGACCAGGGTGACCGGCGCCGTGATGAGGCAAAGCACCACCACATTGTAGATGCTCATGCCGACGTAGCGAGAGTCGTTGATCTGCCGGACCTTCACCGACCGCGTCTCGTACGCCAGGAACAGCCCAAATACTAGGACCAAGCCTTTGTACCCGTACATCACACCTGGAACGAAGGTTCAGAGTTAATCATGAGGAAGTTTCATAATTGCATCTTTACTAAAATGATGAAAGGGAAAGTGCGTTGTTTGTTTATTTGTTCTTACTTGATGCCCTAATAAAGCTGCAACCAATCGATTAGATTTTAGCTTTTCATGACGAAGCCAAAAATCCGAGTAACTCCGAGTAACCGAGTAAAAAAAATACTCTTGGTCGTAGAAAAACATCGTGTTGCCAGGATATTCGTAATTTGACTTGACTTTCAAATTTTTCGCAAGTGAAGCGGCGGGCAAAAGCTTGTTTATAAAATTAGCACTTTCGCCTCTCCGGCTTCATATCTAAACATTAAAAAAAATTGCTGTCATTTTATTTTAACTGTCATATTTTTATAAATATTACTTTCTTTAGTTATGAATGTAAAGTGATTTTTTTTCTAGTCGTCTCTACGGTTCATTGATCTCACCGCGTACCATGTTTTATAAAATCTTAACGATATTTTTCGCTCACTATACAAATCTTGACGGAAAATAAAGCGATACGCGTTTCATAATCGTTTTAGTAGGAAGTAACTCAGATATTTTCAACTGTTAGTATTAGATTTCTTCAAATACAATATTTTAGTATTTTTTTATTACAATCATGATAAAAATTGTAATTTTTTATAAACAAAATTGATTTTAATTTTTTTACAAATTGTACGTTTCTCTTAGTTTTGCGCATGTTAAATTAAAAATTCACATGATATTTGAGCAGATTTATACACGTAACTAATTTTTTTATGAAATTTATTCAAGAAGTCACGTAAATAAGAAATTGTATATTTCTTTACCTCTCTATATTATAGCAGAAGAAAGGGAAATAAATCATACCACTTACTTATAACAAATTAACTATAGAAACTTAATATAAATTTACGCTATACGTTATTTCGACCTTAGAGTTTCTGGTTTTCCCTTATTCGATTGTGCCAAACAATTACGTTGAGGCACACTTAAGGCGAGGGTGAAAAAAACTAATTTGTCTCACAATTTAACCGACTCTGTAATGGCGAGTTCGCACGCAATATCCCCGGAAGACGTCGAGCCTAACAGAATTAAAATAAGCATTTCCTTAAGCTTTCATTTTCTTAAAAGGTATAATATCCTGTGGTTAGAGTTTTTACTAATGTTAGTGAAAGGCTTTCATGAGAAATTGTAACTTTTACTTTTGTTCCTCACGTGAATGTGTATTAACAAATTGAATATGAAGGATTATATTATTTTTCGATCTAGTTGGATTGTTAAATATGTTTTTTTTTCATATCATAAGTTCCTAAAATAACAATTAACAGCTTTCTCTGCAATATTATACAATCCATGAGTTCAGTTCTTTGAATTTCAAGTATACGGTTAGAAAAAAAAATTGTATATTGACACAATAAATTTCTTCTAACGATATACTTGAAATTCAATGAACTGAGCGCGAGACTCGTTTCGTTTTTTCCGAAACACAATAATTGATTTTGACATTTTATTATCAATCATAACATAGATTTGAATACTGGAATAAATGAATCGCATTCTGTTTTTGTTTCAAACTCCGATCTATTTCGATCGAACATTAAATTTTTCTGAGAATTAATGAATTCTTTACAATTCCAACTTCATTAGTGGGAATGATGTTTCACTTATTACAATTATTAATGTAAAAGTCCTGCTAGAAAGAGAGTTAGATGTGATTAACAAACTTAAAATTAAATTTTCCATCCCTCCGCTACAGGCGCGCGTTCTACGTCGGCTTTATAAATGTTATTCCATTTTGACGTTTTCATAAAGCTTTTTCTCGCGGCTTCGCTCGCGTTGAATTTGAAAAATCGCGTAATAATACGAATATTTGTAAGCTACTACCAGAAATATATTGTTTTTCCCAGAAAATTAGCTTATGTTACTCTCCATCCTTTTAGCTATGTCTGTGTCAAAAATGAAGTTGATTGGTTGCTTCGTAAGGACGTGAAGGAAGGACAAACAAACAAACACACTCTCCCACTTATAGTATTAGTACGGATCATAAATTCCACTACTTTCACTCTCTTATATTTTACGTGAATGTTAGTGACACCCGTTAATTAGTTTAACCGTACCTTAAAGTTTAAATGCACTGCAATTTTAGTAGTAAAATTAAGTTTTTAATTAACTTTGAATATACTGCTAAACAACGTTCTGTGCAGTGACAAAATTAGTTAGTTTTTAATTAATAAATGCAAACAAATGTTACGAAGCATTATTGCGAGGAAATTTTATTTATTTTATTTATTAAAACTTAATGCACATAAAAGTACGAAGGTGGATTTAATGCCTTATGGCATTATCTACTAGTCAACATTTGGGCTTTACAGAAATAACATAAGAAGTTTTATATTTTGAGTACAAAGACTTATGTTCCTGGGCCTATATCATCTTATATTCTATAATTCGTCTTAGTACTTTGGTGTAACAGACAACTTTTTGCAGTAAACATTTTTTTTAGTTTTGAGTGTTTAAAGCATTTTATCGAGTTTCCCCCTTTATTAGAACTAAATGGAATATTTTTGCCGTATTGTTACATTTTATACCACTAGTAACTGAATAATTAATACAGTGTAGTAGTGTACTTGATTCTTGTTCCTGGAATCTTCTAGAGGCAGAATAGAAAGCACGAAGCTGATCCGAGTTCGCGCCTCGCTAATCCGCGGGTTTCGCTTTTATTAATTCCGCTCATGAACTAAAATCTTTAAAAGAAAAAAGGCCCCAACCTTTTTTCTTTTAAAGATTTAGTATTAATTATAATGCTAGCTTTTAACTGTGGCTTTGCTTGCGTGGGATTTAAAAAACCGTGTAAAATTACGAATATTTTGGGAATGTGATGATTTTTCAACACAAAAAGTAACCTATGTGACTCTTCACCCTAAACTTAGTCTCTGCCAAAAAACAAGTCGGCTAGTTGCCTCATTAGTGCATGAAGAAAAGCCGTTTCACGTCAGTTTACTGTGAGTATCACTCCGGTCGAGCCTGGCCATTCGTGCCGAAGCAGGCTCTCCCACGGCAATGAGCATCCGTATTATGTACTTGAGATCGGAAAATGTCTCTTTGGTGCACGCCTCCACCGGGGCTGGAACCTGCACCCTCTCGAGTGTGAACCAAAGGTCTTACCCATTAGGCCACGGACACTCTAATGATAGTTTTCCAAGAAAAAAGTTAGAGTTAAAAGCCTATGTTACTCTCCACCCATTCAACTTAGTCTCTACTAAAAATCAAGTCGATTGGTTGCCTCGTTAGTGCATGAAGGAAGGACAAACAAAGAAATACACTTTCCCATTTTTAATTTCGTATCTATTATACCATTCTGTATGAATTTCGAAGGTAGGCTTAGAAACTCTCTCAAATCATTCTTTTAAGTCGTTACTAGATACGAATGTATTTAAACTGCTTTAATTGTTAGTGCGTCAAGAAAGGACAAACAAACACGCAAGCTTTCCGATTTATAACACTAGTATGGAGTGGTATGAAATTAGCATACGAAAACGTCACATGACAGAAAAAAAACCGGCTAAGTGTAAATTAAAAAAAGAAGCAAAAAATTGAGGAATCCTGTTTCTGAAAGTAAAACAGCATCGCGTCGTATCAAGCAGTAGCGGCATCTATTAACAAAATAAAGAAAATGCCAAACACGTTTGTTTTATGAGAGTCCGCCTTAGTCTTTAGAGGCTTTTGTTTTTCGAAAGTGTGAATGTATCTACATACATTATCTACATACCTAAACGGCTTGATGGATTTGAACGTACCGTTCGTCTTAAAAATGCAAGTGACACTGGGTACATTAAAGAAATAAAAATTACGTATTTTGAAGTCAAAAATAGAAAAAAAAATTTCGTCCATTTAGGTCAAGTAGGGTATCAAAATAAAAGGCTGTAAATAGACATTTTTTTAAATTATTTTTTTTTTATTAAAATCCTTTATAAGACACACATTATCATAAAATAGTATAAATAATACAGCGTACATCACGCCGTCTAATCCCATCCTAAGTTGAGCTTGTGTTATGGCATTTACACAACGGATGCACACCTAATAATTTTACCCTATTGTATATTATTTACACATTCACACACACAAAAACACTACACTTTATCACGTATAATATCTTTCGGCGACATGATCCTCGCTTCATTCGGGAGCCTCCCCCGAAACTTTCGGTAAACTACGCCTTTGGACCAGAACTCGTCGCCCTCGACGCTGGATCATACTGGTGTCGTACTCTTACCAGAAAGGGACTAAAGTTCACTTTGTGTCGAGAGTGCAGACGCTCCACCCACAAGGTCTTCTTGCGGATGTAGTTTTTTTTTTAATTTAAAAATAAGGTACCTTCGGAGACTACGAACTCGCTATTTTACCTATGACTTGTAGGTTTCTGTCTTTGATAGCCATTTTAGTGTTCC
>JAOTAV010062600.1:0-14538 GCA_026546445.1 Cyclargus thomasi | reverse complement strand
GGTGCTGGGGGGGGGGCGGGGGGGGGCCCGCGCGAAGGAACAGCAATAGAACACATACTGACCAAAAAAATGGTGTCTGTTTCTATTCTCAAGAAGTACTGGACGGATTTTAATAAATATTTTTTTTGTTTAATAGCTCTAGGCAACATATATATACTTTTTATTCCGGGTAAATTTTTGCGCAACGAAGTTGCGGGCACTAATTTTATAATAAAATTATCAGCTATTCTATAAATTAAATATACACGTGTAATATAAAAAATAATATTAATAATAGTTATAGTATATATAATAATAATAGCGAAACAATAGGCGAATATTATAAACGCTCCGAGAACAATAGTTTTATATAATCGCTAAAATGTATTATACAATATAACGACAGGCCTTTGAACCTACCTATAATTTGTAAGTACCGTCAACTGCTTGCTCTCGGGGTACCTAATAATAGTTAAAATAGAAATATAACTTAATTCAGTCATGTGCGATATATACAATTTGCCGTGAAAAAATAGACATTTTATCGTTGGAGAGCCATGGTTCAGCACGAATTGGCCGGCTCGACCGGAGAAATACAGCGGCCTCACAAAATTGGCGTGAAACGGCGTTGCGCTGTGTTTCGTCCCGTGAGTGACTTTACAAACCGGGGGATGTTGGTCATCCCCTAAATCTCGTCGAATTTCGACTCCTCGGATTTTACAAGCGTCCTAAGCGACGGCAGTTACTTTCCATCAGGTAACTAGTTCCCACACTTACCCCCTAAATTACATAAAGAAATAAAAGTTTTCCCCATCCCGTCCTAATTTTTGCATTATAATGGCGACCCTATTCGGAAATCTCGTTTAGGTAATAGATTGGTATTGGTCCCGATACAAGTTGCTAGCCACTGCCCTGCACTATACAATTAGCTATTAGTGTCAATATATTTGGAACAACAATTTATTATTATCTTTGTATAATCGGGGAAATTGAAAGAGAGCCAGTTGACGGACCTACGTCGTTTAGTCGGAATATGTCAATCCCATGTAAGTCGTGATATCGACATATAACTGGGTTTGACATAACGCGCCCAATTTACTTAGATCCGCAATCTGGCTCTGTTTCAGTTTCCTTCTTTGTACGAGCACTGGATTTTAGTCGAAGTTTACTTATATCGAGGGATCTGCATTTAATTTCATGAAACCGAGACCGACCGTCTAGTTACAGCAAGTTTGACTTAAAACGCTATATATAGATAAAAACTAATAAAATGTCATTTGTATGAAATTCCTTACCAAGTTATATGATCCGACCATTAAGTTTCCATACCGACATACATAGAAAAATAACATAAAGGTAGGGACGCGATTCTGTTAATTGCTTTATTTCTGAAAATCTTGTTGAGTTTTAAACAGTACGCGAAACAGCTACCGTAGGGCCAGAAATTAAAATAATTGTTCTTTATTTACAATATTTTTTTTTCTGCCATTTTTATTGGGTATGTAAATTTAAATTAAATATTATTCACTTGTATCCAAATAAGATTAATTATGCTCTATTTCCTATCCACTATGTCACACATGAATAAAAAAAAAGTATGTACCTTGTAACCATTCAAATTCCAGTAAAAGGTGTCTCCTGCACGCGCCCCTTCACACCTGTTGTATCTATTGCCCTCCAATATATTGAACGGTTCGATCCACCACCTGCACGCTCATGTGGCCCTGGTACTTTCCGATACTTTTTCTATTATCGGCAATTTCCAATATTCGATTAAACCACCCCAATTTGTATGACGCACCCCCTCAATTTGTACCGCTATTAGAGGGAATGTTTTTTAATATTTTATTGAAGAGCTTTTTGTAGTAAAATTTTTTAATTTACTGAAACTTATTATAATTTACTTAATGTGATGATAATTCAACGATTCGGGTTTAATTCTTCGCACTCTACTGGAAATATTATTATTTATTTTATTATTATTATATTTATATAATATAAAATATACACGTATAACATAGAGAAATTATTATTATATTTATATAATATAAAATAATTGGTCTATGTTTATTATAACAACTAGCAATAATTAGCAATTATCATAATTTACCATACAATAGTTTTACTACAATTTACATCTTTTTTTTATTTTATTACTCAAAACACTTTAAAGATTGCAAATTTATAAAAAGCACAAAAAGGAACAAAGATGTTTTCCGTGTGTACAAGTCGTGATTATAACGAGCTCTCAAATTAGTTTGGCGAAATAATGTCAGTTAAAAAATTCTCACCATGGATTGGTGTTGCGGTTATAGAGTAAAGAAGGAAGTCAATTTTAAACTCCAATGTGTGAAACCAACGAACGTGGGAATTTCAACTCCACCCAATCTATGGGACCCTAGTATCATCGAAGAAGTTAGTTTCCGAATTTCTCACGGTTCCATTCCCTATTTTGTGGAGAGAAATCCGGCGGGAAAAAAATCGATTTAAGCTCTAAGATGCACTACAAAAAGTCCATAATGGAATGCACTTTGAAAATGATTAAAATATGTAATAATCAGCTGTTAGAATCAGGCTCCTGTAAATATTTTACGATCAGCCGGCGTCGAAGGTACACGAAAGTGGTCTTTATGTCGTTTACTTTTAAGTCCATTATTCTTTTCGAGGTATTGTCTCGTATTTAGGGGCGTCCCGTTTCTATCTCTTTCGCACTCAGGTCATTGATCGTAGCCAGCTGGCGCATCCGTTACGAAGGACATAGCGCAGGCGTTGGAATGTGACCGTCTCCTATGAACCCATGCGAGCCTGGTACTTGTGGAGGCTTGGAGCGTTTTTGGAGCCAGGTGAAAATGCCGTTGGAATTCCATCTCCCCTGACTGTTCGTTCACATTCCAGTCCTTATTTTTATTGAGGACTTGCGTAGAAATTAATTTTTATTTGTTTTCAATCTCTAAATAGTAATTAGGTATTTTTTTTATCTTATGAAACTTTGAGGATTAATTCAAAGTTGATGTTTATCTCAGAATACAATTTTTGGTTCGGTTACTTATACGAAAGCTGATTACTAATTTATACTAATAACAATATAAAGCTTTTTTTTTATTGAACGTCCTTATATCACGAAGTACCTACTGGCCGGAATTAAAAACTTATTTATGTGTTGGTTAGTCGATATTTTTACAGTTTCATACGGACGTAGTCGCGGGCAACAGCTAGTTGCTGATTTGTCTTTTGTCTTTTCTTTAACTGCTGCGCTGATCAGATAGACGCAGCATGTTACAGATACTTCCAGTGCCAAATACGTTTATTCCAAGAAACATCCAGTAAGCGCAAGAAAACTCCTAGCAGCATTACGTAACACCGACAGCAACAACACGAGTCAACCCGGGAAAATATCAACAAGGTTCTTTTACTGAATAGTGTTAATTAAGAGAGCACTGATAGGTATTCATTTACTAGAGCTTTCCAGGCAGGAGCATACTGCATGCGATAAGATAGAAAATCGACTTACAATTTTTTATGATATTCAGGGGGCACGCGAGCAGTCGGATTACCTGATGGAAAGCAACATGTAATCCGACTGCTTGCGTGCCCCCATGTCGTCGAACATTGGACACTCGAATACAAAGAGTCGCAAGTGTGTTGGCGACCTTTTTGTGAGGGAATGGCAATAGGGATAGGGAAGTTCGGCCGGTAATCAGTGAGATTACTGGACACTGGACGAAACACAGCACAACGCCGTTTTACGCAAATTTTCTGTAAGGTCGTAGTGTCACTTTGGTCGAGCCGGCTCATTCGTACCGCAGCCTGGCTCTCCCTGGGCAGTCATTCTTTTCCCAATAATACGGATGCCGTATTATTGGAAAAAGGAGTGAATAGTTCCATACGTTCGTGACCATCCGTGTGCGGATATCCACACAATGTTTTCTTTCGCTGTTTGAGTATTATTTACTTGAGATCGGAAAATGTCTCATTGGTACACGACCTTGCACCCTCTCGAGTGAGAACGTCTACCCGCTAGGTCAAGGACGCTTAAAAAAAGGTACTGTAGTGGTATCAGGGAAGTTGATACAGAGCCAGATTGCGGATCTTTGATTTGATTTTCAATATCTTCTGTGGGGCGGTACAAATGGAAAGGCCTTCACTCATACAAAATGTATATTCTTCACTGAATAGAATGGTCCATAAGGAGGGCTTTTGGATAAATATGTACATTAGAATATACAGAACATAATATTAACTGTTCCAACCAAACCATAGAACCACTGCGCTGTTCTATTATGGTGAAACATCTATCAGAAATTCATAATCGAACGAACCAAATAATCTTGACCACAAGAGCTATACCTCGTCTTGGGTATAGCTCTTGTGGTCAAGATTATTTGCCGGTAACCATGGTTGCTGGCCGCGCTACTCTGTCAGCTAACGGTAGTCTTCTTACGCGTCCCCCACCACGTCCCATGTTCCTTGGGCGCGGTACAGAGGTTGTGGTCAAGCTATAAACGAATTCGATGTAGTGCACCTCGCACCATTGCCCGCGCTGAATCGTCTGAATAGTTCGAATCGTTCGCTGTCAAATTCAAAGAAAAAATAATCATTATTTATAACAAAAAAATTACAATCGACTTCCAAAGGAAAAAACAAAAATTTATTTTTAAATTTAATTTTAAAGTCGGTACCAGCTTACATGTCATGATTTGTCTAAATTTGAATTTTTGACTGGTACCGACTTCAAAATTATGAAGATTATGTACGGAAATAGGCTGATATGCCACTATGGCACTATATGTTTCCATACAAATTTCGAGGTGTTCCCTCTATTACTCAAGGAACCTATCATCAGGTCACCACTTTTGTGATGACGATGAATATGAATATAATTTATATTGTAGTAACATATGCTTTCAGTTCATAAAACAACGTCGAAAACCCCAAAGTCGTATCTGTAAGGAATAACGAGTTCTCTCAGTACCTTTGGAACCATGGTGTACCTTGGTACCAAATATTACTTTTTGGTAACATATACTTAGGACGCTTCTAAGGAAACCAAAATCACTATTTGTTTCCATACAAATTTCGAAGAGTTCCCCCGATTACTCGTGGATTATATATATTATCAGGTCACCACATTTCGGAAAATGGGACCAAATTGAAATAATATCCTATACAACAAAGAAAAAATTTTGAAAATCGGTTCACTAACGGCGGAGTAATCGTTGAACATACAAAAATAAAATAAAAATATCCACAGCCGAACATATAACTTCCTCGTTTTTGGAAATCGGTTAATGACTTTAATTTGTTTCTTACTGACCATTAATCTTATGTCTTATTTACACACTTATTTACAGTAGGTAAGTAGGTAAGTAAATTTTAACTTAATTTTTAATGACTTAATTTTAAGTATATGTCCAAACGTATTAAAGTAGTTTAGTTGACTCAAGATGGACGATCAACAACGTACAGAAGTCGTAAATTCTGCCATTAAATTTGTTATTACTGAGGTTTTGGAGGAATAAATTATTGAAATACCTATTACCTACTAAAAGGAGCACAACGAAAAACTGTACCCGAATACGCCACCACAATTGTGCGTTTAACTAAATTGTCCTGACATGTACCTGTCCAAATGTGTCAAGTGACAAGACCCGCTTAATAACTTAACAGAAAAAACTCTAAGTATCTGGGTAAGTAGTAACTAGATTTTAACTTGTAACTTGCTACTAAATTTTGTGTTGACATGCAATTAATAACTCAAAATTTAGTTACCAACTTATCTACTTAATGCGTGTAAACAAGACATTAGTCAACTGAAAATTAAAAGTTCAGACCCAGGTAAGGCTTAGCCTAAGAATCCGCGAGCTCGCTCGTTTTACCGCTTCCAGATAAGTGTCGGACAGTCTGTCCTCAACTTTTTTGACTTACTCAGATTGTTACCGATACAAGTATCGATATTTTAGGTAGTTTTCTGTTGCTGTTTTTGGACATTTCGTTATATCTTTTTACATTTTTCCACACCCACTTCGTCAAGGTCACGTGCCTAGTTAGTTGCACAGGCACAGTTCATATGGGAAAGGAAAACATTGTGAGGAAACAAGCACATGGATGCTCCCAAACATATTGAGCTATTATCGGGTCTTTAAACTAGGCCGGGTATATAGCGAGAATACAAGAGACAGAGTATTTGCAGAGTAAAATTACTTTTGTGATTCGCTGTAAAATATTATGGTAGCATAATCTGAGTAAAGCTATACCACTGGCACTGCTTGTATAGACCAAATAAACAATAAATTATAGTTATTAGCTATTTATGGTCTATAATTATTCTTATTTTATAAAATTTATAGCAAAGCTTAGCACGCTGCCAGTGGCCGAACCGCCTTACGTGGTGTTAAAAGTAGTCAATCGTTCCAATTACAGATTTCAATTAAGTTGAGAATACCTGAGCAATTTATTAACATCTCGGTCACAAAAGTCGATAAATTAATTTTAATTCGATCATTCTACGTATTCTCATAAAGTTTCTCGATTAGTTAACTTACGAAATCATGGTATTTTATTGATAAATACTAGTCTTACTAAAGGCAACACTATTTAACACGCTATTATTAGGTCCTCTTGACGTATCCGCACTTCATATATGAAGTTTGAAAATTTCCTCTGTTACGTTCTTACTACAGCAAGATAGACAAAGTGACGGATGAACAAAAGAAATCTGTCAGTTCATTCCAAACATTTGTCAGTTTGTCCATACCTTCGTATGTACTGACGCTATGCTAGCCTGCTGATTACAATACAATAATATTATGTTCCCCGATCTGTAGATGGAGCCGGCAGATGTAAACGGCCTGCCATGATGATATTCCATATAAAGAACTTGGGCCACGACTAAGTTTGAAGGACTGATGATAAAGCTGGAAGACAGGCACTAGAATTCCATGATGGAACATCGTTTCACAGTCGTGCTTGGGTTTTTTCTGAAAGTTTTCTTATGGAATTGGATGTTAATAAAGTTTCAAAGATTAACGAGGTTTTCTATGGTTATAAAGTTTTCTACATACATCTAATTTAAATTCATACGATTTATTAAATTAAGAAACGGATCGAAATTTAAAACCTGTAATTCAAAATTATTGACATTCCTCCTAGGCCTTCCTTGCATTTATTGTCTCCTGGTATACTGATCCAAATTGAACTAGTTCACGCTTGATTGGGCAGTGGACCATGACAAAAGCAACGGAAGGCAGCTCGGCAGGGGTGTATATAATTCATAGTTAATTCAACCGGTCATACTTTCATTTTAAATCGGTTATTATTGATTTATGCTACCGAGTTGCACAGCTACTTGTTATCTGTCAAGAAATTCTTTATTTTGAAAATAAATTACCTATTATAATTAAAGATAAGTTTATTGCTTAAGAAAATTACTTTAAACTAGGAAATTTTCACTTCACATTGGATAAGTACACTCCACTCCTAGTCACAACTCCCACCTCAGCGCGGCGCTCAGACGTTCTTTTTATTAAATTACAAAAAAATTATTGGTGTTCAGTTTTTATAATAGACTTCCAAAAAAAGGAGGTTTCTCAATTCAGCTTATCCTCCTCAATCAATCATCCTATCAATAAAGCTTACTATTGCCTTGGATCTGCAATAAAAATTCCCCTCCACGCGCGAACGGTTTTCCAATCGGCTGACCAGTGTCCATCCCGATATCGGGGGTATTGGCAATCATCGATAATGGACAAGTGATCGGAAAGTACTAGGGTAGCATGAGCCGTGTGAAGCTCTTCCGAACCGATCAATATTCAATATCCCATCCCTCGCAGGTGCACACAACCGTAGGGCACCCGCAGTGAAATGGAACATAGAGGCTCTGTTGGAGCGAAACGAAGCATGCTTGCTGTCTTGCTGTTCAGCGTTGTTTATCAATAGAAGTTTTACTCACTAATAAAAAAGTAAGGTTCGGTCAGATACCGTTCACTAAAAAAAAATAAAACATGAGTGTATTTAAAAATTATGTAGGTATGGAATTAACTAGCGATTTCGCCTAAAATTATTCATCCCACGGGAGCATTTAATCCAAAAAAAAATATCCCGTATTTTACGTCAGCTAATACCTTCTCCCTATCTCGTGTACCGAATTTCATCTAAATCCGCTTAGTAGTCCCACAAACATCCAAACTTTTACATTCATGAATATGAAAGTTTGTTTGGATGTTTGTATGATTTTAATAAACAATAATCTTTATAAAAACAATCTGGTTAGATTATAAAATAATATGAACTTAAAATTATTTTCTACAACTTGCAGGTTCTGTTGAATAATTTATCAATGATTGTTGGCTTGAGTACCGAGGTAATTGGAAAATTCATGTCCAATTTCAATCGTTACATGAAATATGTATATTTTGTGAATAATCTTAAATATGTACAAAAAATAGTTCATATATATACGTCTTACGAATTTGATGTCAGGCAAGTAATCGGGATATACCATATAGTAATACGCAGGCAATAAAGGTACGAAAGTCAAACCCTATAAATACGAATGATAATATTTAAGGAAAGTTACATAAAGTTTTTTCTGATAATAATACGTTAAAAGTAGCTTGGTAGACAAAGGAAAAATATTGCATAAAGAAACAATTGTAGTAAAGCGTTATGAATCTATAAACTCGATTGTTATTACCAATAAAATATATACCAATAAAATAGGTATGAAAAAAAGTATATTGGCGACTAGCGTGTAGGTCCTAAACATTTTTTAGGCTCTCGTACAAACAAATAATTTGGTACGCTCATAAAATATTCTGCGCTTGTTATTTTCCGATATAAATAATTTTATAGCCGATTCTTTGATGTTTGAACATTAATAACTACAAAGACAGCGATTTTATGGTGCTTTTACAAGCAGCCATTATTTTCATATGACTAGAAATCCTCTAGCTATAACTATTATTTAAAACTTAATATCTAGATTTTTATGAGCAGATATTTTATTATTCTGAATATTAAATAAATTAAAAGCTTTTCTTGCCGCTACACATTTCAAGAAAAATCAAATGAGCCTTTTCAATTATACTTTTTAACTTCAAAAAACGATGTTATATTTTGTTCGGCTGTGTATACTTTTTTTGTTTTGTATGTTTAGCTATTACTACTATATTCAACTAGGGAACGGATTTTAAAATGTTTTTCTATGTTGTATAGGGTATTACGATATCTGGTGTATGGAAATGGGCTGAGGTCTCACCGAATTCTGAAGGAGGCACTATTAAAGAATAAATATTATTTAGTTTCTTTTTTATATTTTGTTTTTTCTTTGGAAAGCCGGTTTAAGGTTTGTTTAAAAAATATATTCTCTAATTCCATATTAAATTAAAAAAAACTGTTATAAAAAGTAAGGAAAGTTCGAATGCGCCGTTTTGCGAAACGAAGAAATATGCGTGAAAATAAGAGGCATCTTTGTAATTTTTTTATCGAGAAATTTTAGGCTATCGTGTTTTTACTACTACACAAGCTCACAAATATATTGTAATATTTGTGAGCTTGTGTAGTACTTATTAAATTAAACGATTCGTAGTGGATTATCAAGTTTGAAGAAATTATATAGTAAATTTTGCCTTTATCGCCCTCTTAAGAAGGTTGTAAAATCCTGCATATTTTTGGTTAAGGAAATTTTACATTTTATGAACTGATGATCGGAAACTGATGATGATAATATCTAAACTCAATCGAATGATAACAGTAACATTCTTTTTGTTTCTGTATGCCTGGTCGCAATAAAAATTGTAGACGAAAAAATGTAAAAATATTTATTTGTTTTGCAAAAACATGCGCGCCTGGTAGTTTATTAGTTTTACGGTTTGCCGTTAGGCCGTTAATTAATTTACAGTTGGCAATCAGATACACGCGTTTGCCGACGGGTCTGCGTGAAGTAGTAATGTACTACTACTACTCTAATTTCTCTATTGTAAAGCAACTACAGAGTTTTTACAAGGTGCGGCAATAGTCCGGCGACCGTGTGTATTCCGTGGTTTATACCAACTATAAACACGGTGACCGTCACTCATGTCTCAGGAATATAATATACTAGCGACCCGCCCCGACTTCGCACGGGTGGAAATTTATTTTTTAAGCTCTCTGAAAAAAAAAGTGGCGGCCATCATTCATTTTAATACCAATTACAATTTTAAATAAGTAATATCTTTAGAATGAATAGTTCGAGTAGAATAAAATAAAATGTAATTTATAGCTATTGAAACAATCTTGCTCAATAAATAGTTTATTTGGATAAAAATTAGCATTTGACGATAATATGATCAATAAACATAGGCTAATAATTTTAATTACTTTTATTCTATGGAAAAGTGGTTGTAATGGCTAAATATTTGGCTTATGTATACCAAACAGTGAATGGTATACATAAAAATGTTTGGTTTATACTATCGCGGACGTTTTGTAGGCATTATTGAGTTCTACAACTTTTGTATAGAAGTCAACCATTCATCTCTAACCATTTAGGCAGTGTTCGCGAGAATCGTTAACGTACTGCAGTTTTTTCGACGACGTATTCCACAATTTTCACTACCACGAAAAATCCTATCTATTTTCCGGGATAAATTATATTATATATCCTATACGGATTCGAAAGAATTCCTCTAAGTAATGGTACACGCCTCCACCCGGGTTCGAACCTGCACCCTCTCGAGTGCGAACCAAAGGTCTGCCAACTAGGCCACGAACGCGACGCTCTGAGATGGTCTGTAGTAGTTTTTTTTTTAAATTAACGACTGCTCCTGCCAGAAGTCCAATACCTGTACCGCTAAGATTGTCCGAAAGCACTTAGATCGCAATATACAGAGTGTAACAAAAGTAAGTGACAATAAAACTTTAAGGATGTGTTTAATTATGTGAACTTTAATTATGTGTCCCTGATAAAGAGTTCACTGTGAAAATAGCAGCGCTGGAAGCGCTTTTTGTGATTTGTTTGGCAAACTCATGTCGCTCGGGCTCTTGCCCATACAAATTACGAAAAATTTTTTCGCTGTGTATCATTTTTAGGGTTCCGTACCTAAAGGGTAAGAACTAAGAACAGGACCCTGTTACTAAGAACTCGATGTCTGTTCTAGTAGTTAATAGCCTCGGAAACAGGCGCAATAAAACTCGCAGGGCTACCACATAAATCAAATCAGCAACCCCTCGAGACAACAAAAACGAAAACAACAGCTACCAGGGTCGCATAGGCTGTAGGCGGCGCGGGAAAGCCATTTTCCATCATGCTGCCCCCGTCGGTTTGCGCAATGAGCGCTCCGGCGCGCGCTGCCGCTTACATAGGTCACCGACCTTTACCGCCCGCCCCCAGTTACGCACTTGCAGTAGGCGTTTTCACAATCGCTGAAAGTATTATAGAGGAAGTTGATTCATTGCCAGATTGTGGTTGAAAGTTGATCGCGTTAAGTCAAACCCAGCCGACAGATTACAACTTGCATTAAATCTTAAATGTTGATGCCATAGAAATATTTTGCTGTAGTAAGGATTAAATAAATCCACTGTGTAGACCCAGTAAAACATTTTATCTAAATTATTGAGATGTTCCAGTTATGAACAAAACGAGCTCCGCTTGCGCTAAACTTAACCCAGATTTCAGTCATTGTGAAAAGGCTCCTGTAAAAACCACCCCCTTCGCAAGTCCTGTTTTCCTGGTACTGGAGGTCGCAGCGCGGGGAGATTTTTCTGGGTAATACACGTAGGGGTAAACTACGGGGGTAACCTACCTAGTATTAAATTGTATGTATGCGTTGTGTAGGTACACCGTATGTATGTACTCATACGTTAGAAGTATCAGTCACTAGATAACTCTTGCTACACCGTTGCGTCAAGTTTATCGCGCGGGAAAGGTACATTTTTTCGGAATGAAAGTATCCTTTGTCCTTTTCAAAGTATCTCTATACAAAATTCAGCAAAAAAGCAGACTCTGGTTTGTTTTATATGTATGGAGTAATCTAATAAACGCACTGAATAAGTGTGTGTGTGTGGAGTCTGTGGACCACACACACGAATTTTTTCTAATAACCACACCTAATTGTTTGCATTTTTTTTTTCACAAGTGCGGTTACTTCTTCATGGGAAAACGGCCGCATTGACACACACAGACTGTAAGGAGCATCTCTTGAATTTCGTACATTAAAATGATATCCAAAGAAACAATGTACAATAGATATAACGGACCCACGGGTTGATAGTTAATACATAAGACATAAGACCCTTTTTCCTCGTCACATAACTAAAGCTTTTACCAGGAATTTGTCCAAAAAATATCGCTAATTGAGGTGTCTTAATATTTTCCGCGTATCGGCTAATCCAATAGATATTTCTGTATGAGTATCGTATTGCATCAGCGCTTAATGGGAAAATTAACCACGTGGACGGTTCCCATGGGTGCGGCGCTCATCAATTGAATGGATCGTGGAAATCTTCGGGAACTGTCTCCATTCGCACACACGTCACGAACTTGTAATGTCCGCACTGTTCTCTACGTATCCAAAGCGTAAAAACGGGACCCTATTACTAAGATTTCGATCTCTGTCTGTCTGTCTCCAGGGAGTTGAAATTTTTACAGAATATGTTTTTTGTTACCCCATAACAACAAATACTGAAACAAAATAAAGTGTAGCTTTCATACAATAAACATGTTTGTTTGACGGTTTCGCTCTATTGACACTAGATTGCGCAGCAGTATTCCGGGTATGTCGGGACCATTTAAAGCTGTTCGACTTTCGGAAAAACATTTTCTAAATTTTATTATATTTACGGAAATAATAATATTTATAATATTTACGGAACCCTTTTTTCATTTTTATCTATAGGATCGCGCATTGACATGATTTCATGAGTTACACGTAATAAAAACTACTTATTTATAAATTTCTTGATACAATAAACATAGTTTAAACAATCTTACTCTGTTTTAATTTATTTTGACATATTTGTCAACAATGAATGCAACACGTTCATAAATCATACATAATTTCATGTCACACAATCATCTGTCGTCACAAACCCGCTACAAGCATTGGCGTAATACCGTTTGGAGCACACGCCATATTGATGTTTTGATAAGGCCACATAGAGCACTATCAATAGTTTTAATACATATATAAAATAGCCTTTGACTTGGACCCTCTTGGGCCAGGGGCTCTTTAAGTAACAAATAATAATTATAAAATAAACACAATACATGAATACACACATATAATAGATAGAAGAATAGAATCGCTATATAATATAAATTTTTTTGTCGAGTGTTATGTCGAGCAACAATTTCCTATTCTGTGTGACGGTATCATTAGATCATGGTTGGTGCAATGGAAACGCTCTTGACCTTTATGGTGTAGGGGTGTCGATATGCTCCAGAACCGCCCACGACGCACCAAGGACGTGTGCATTAAGGATGACACCTCAATACGAGTAAGTCTTGAGAAGTAGGGCAAATGATATTGAGTATTTATTTCATTCTTTACAATGTCAAGGTGTCTTTTGATGAGGGCGAAAATACTTACTATCTATCTTAACGTTTGACCAAATTTTGATTTCGCCACCACCAAAGTCACCTAGCGATTAACGATGCTCAAGGTTCAAATTCCATATAAAATCTTAGAAAACGCGAGACGCGTTCACGGTCGACTCGAAACGGACAAATATTGCCCGTGGTTGCCTGGAAGAGATTGCTACTTAGTAATAAGGCCGCCCTTGTGACACTAATGTAATTTTGTCTATGTTTCTGTATATGATCCGTATCTTTGTATTGTGTGCGCTATAAAGAATATTTCATTAATTCATTCAATTACATTTTCCTAAAAACGTTCTTTTTTTACACCGAAACTTTGTCATTTACCAAGAACGACCAAATAGGGCGAATACAAGGAAAATGTATTTCTAAACCGTTACAAAACAAAGTATTCTCAAACTGAACACTGAAGGAATGAGTTACGGGACTTTGCTCCAATTTTATTCTGAGAACACTTGGGTTACATCAAGTATGTATCCAGAATAGAGGTTAACCTCCTTAAGGAGCGCGTCCACTGCAACGGAATCGAAGCGTGCGGAGCGGACGGGGCGTCGGCATTTTCAAAATACCCATGGGGTGCGTCCACTGCATTCGGATTCAGCATCGGCAATTTAGTACATTAAGGGCCTTTTTCCCCGCTTACTTTTAAATTTTCTGTTAGGCTATTCACAACTTATTTGACAGATTCTCCATACAAAATCTGTCAAATAAAATCATAGAGTAAAGAGTTGTAAAAAACAATCATAGTATAAAAAGTCTATGTAAACTTAAAGCACATCCCAAATACGTCACGTCACGTCACGTCACGTTGTGTGTTTTGTATTTTTTGTTAAATTTGTGTTATTTCAGTGTTTAATGTGTGATAATATCGAATATATATAAAACATTCGTTGTTATGCCAAAGTGTGGACAAGTGATACAACTTTAAGAAACGTGCTATTTTGTGTTCCCCTCCAAAACTCCATCCGAAGTTTTAGTAAAGCTTC
>JAOTAV010062599.1:0-40019 GCA_026546445.1 Cyclargus thomasi | reverse complement strand
TATTTGTTTTATTGATTAGGTATCCGCGTATCAGATACGATATCTACATCCGTGATAAACGACAAAAACTATAGCCGGGAAAAAGCTAGTATATTCATATAATTTTAAAATTAATTATTGATCGATTAATATAATATTTCATAGTAGATTAATTATTACTAGAGGTCGCCCATAAATATTTAGATACATCGTGTAGAGGAGCTATAAAAAATAATCTATTATTATTTCAATCACAGATTTCAATTTGGTCTCGTTACCTGACTATTCAATTTTATAAAAAAAAATCATTATTCAACCATAAACAAAAGAGTATTTCGTGTATGATTATCGTTTCACGTCAAAACATTGTTTTGTGCGTAGCGTTTTATTTGACAAAAATTTGGAAGATTAAAACATATTTTAAAATAATATTGGTAGTCTACTCTCCTTCTCCATATTAACTATAACTGACATTTCATACTTTTACGTCTTTCGTAAAGAGGGGTACAAAGTTTTCCGCTCGCGTATTTAAATTTAAATTCAAATTCAACATTGTTTTATTTGGAGTAATTTTATATATATATATGATTTCATGTATTGTTGAGATATTTTGTACCAGTGTAAAAATAATAGTCTAGAACTTTCACGCCTAAGCTGCTGAACCGATTTTGCTGCAATTTGGTATGAACTATTTTGGACCAGGAAAAGGAAGAATACTTTTTATCCCGGACAAACGCATGGCTTCCGCGTAATAAGCGAGTTTTGGGGCAACGAAGTTGCGGGTATCAACTAGTACTTTTTGTTTTACTTATGGGTGTTCTACACAGCGGGAACAAACATCACGCAAAGGTGATGATGCAATACATTTACAATCATAGATATTAATGTTGTAAATGGTTTGGGTTTGTCAAACACGAAACTTGATGCACTCCAAATTGCACCCTCAGTTCATGACGTAAGATTGAATTGAGGCTGCATTTTAGATATTAATGTTGTAAATAGTGTCCATCGATTATAGCTATTTTCAGTCGTCCGCCATGATCTGAAGGTGCAATTTGGATTGCATCAAAGTGCACCTTTGCGTGATGTTTGTTCCTGCCGTGTAGAACCCCCATAAAGAGCTATAAAAAACTATAACCAATTCAATCACAGACTTCAATCGTCACCGGGCCATCAAATTTTATTAAAAAAAAACAGAACCCTCATTAATTTTTAATATATATGGTCGAACTTCGACCACAGAACGACCTCTAGTTCACAATAATTACACTTTATTGTATTAACTATGAAATTCCTCCTACTTATTAGATTATATAATGAAGTCCAATAGATATATTTTAAGTGTATGAATGGAAAATAATTAAGGTTTTGAAAATTAAGTTCAGTTACTAAAGCGTAATTTTAACAGACCGTGTTAAAATGTATGTGTTTGTTTAAATCTTATGAAAGAAAGTTTTGAATTTAATAAAATCGTATCATATGTCTCGAAACTTATTTTTCTATGCACTTTGTATGTTTCGTGTCTTTCCTTACTTTGATTTATAGGATTTGGCGAGACCGCGTGCGTGCAAACAGCGTTAGAATGTAGAGTTAACTTGACTGAGGAATGTACCTAGATAAAAATTAATCATTTCTGTTGTATATTGTGCAAAAATGCCAACATTGCTATCTCGTTTACTCATAAGAGATGTGAATGAAACGGATGTTTATCATAGATTAGAGATATATGAGTCGTCGAGTAAGTTGCTGATAACATTGATATTGATTATGAAGTCATGTAAATAGTGTCTTTTTTTTGTAAAATATATAAAAAGAATAAAAAATATATTTGATACTTGAAAGTTGAAATAAGATTTTTATTTTAGAAATAACACTTTATTTTATCTTCCCGTTAAAATTTGATCATCGACAATATAAATATCTTGCTGGACACTAAATCAAATTAAAATTTTCAGGTTCTTAAACCACCATTTTTAAAAAATCAGCTTCCATTTTTTTAATTACCTACTTTTCCAATTTTTGTCTTAAATTGTACCTGAATATCACTTTATTGGTGTATTTTTTATACTTATTGTTCCATGTTTTTTTCTTGTTTGTTGGAGCTAAGCTAGCTAAATGATGCCCGCAACTCTGTTGCGCCATATTCGTTTATAGCGCGTTTAATTGATGATTTTGTTAAAATACGAAATATATCATGGGGAAAATTGAAAGAGAGCCAGTTGACAGTTCTACGTTATTTGGTCGGAATATGTCAATTCCTTTTAAGTCGTGATCTGTCGGCTGAGTTTGATATAACCCGACCAAATTACTTAGATCCACGGTCTGTATCTGTTTCAATTTCTCTGATTGTACAAAAACGCCAATTTTACTGTTTTAAGTATAGAAGAATAGATATTTTGAGATATAAAACAGATAATGTAAGATAGATGTAGAAAAAAAAATTAAATCTCTTGTTTTTTTACTAAAATGCATTTCCTTTATGTGATACGTTAGCAGTTTGCCAATAAGGTTATGTTCACAAAAGCGATAGTAACGAAACAAAATATGTCACTTACAATTTTGAAAACCTTCACCACAATAGTGGCGATCGTCTGGACGGAAACCATGGTCACTTCACAAGTAAAAAAAAAAACAAAAAAATTAGGTCACTCCACAAATTCTTTGTTGTGTGCGTTTTTGTGCACTCACCACATTGGACTGGTACTATCACAGGTGTTATATCTTATCTTATCTGTACCACGAATACTAGGGCATGGGGTACCTGTGTGATAATGACACTAATGCCTGTCGTATTAAAGGTGGTTTCTAGGAAATACGTCACATTTTTTGGCGTTTCAACCATGCATCATGCCCTTAATTAGCGATTAAAACGTGGTTACCAGTATTTTGGCAAACGTGTCGTTATAACTGAGATAAAAGGCTTCCTTACTTTTGGTACACACACCACATAGTTAAAACTTAAAGCTAACGATAGTAAACATTCTGGAGCCTATATTTTCGTTTATAGTACTTTCGTATTATCAAGGCGCTAGCGGTCAGCGACCCTTTTCAAAATTTTGTAATTTCCGTTCAAATCGCGATTGTAAACAAAAAAGTGGTTCCCAAACACTCTGTTGTGAATCGCGGTTTGTATCTGATGGCACGGCAGTAGCATCGCCAAGTCGACCACGAAACAAACACTACCGTACCATCTTTACATAAACCATATCGCCGCATTTTCAACCCACCATTTGAGAACCTTTGGATAATACCAGAATGCTGAAATTTTCGCTGTCTATTAGGCTCACAACACATACTTGAAATCTGAAATTTTCAAGTCTGTAAGTCATTTAGTTCTGAAGTTAAGCGATAGCAAAGTATCGCATTTTCGACACCCACTCACTCATGATCATCAAAATAGAATTACTTCCCATGAACTCAGAGATCTGAAATTTGGTACAGAGCTTAGGGTTTAATGGTCACATAAAGGGAAAACTGTAAAAACTAGGATAACCGAAAAAAAATTCGAAGTTAAAATTGTCTAAAACCACGACTATTTTGACGGTTGTTGTGATTTTTAAATGTTGTATATCTAGGTGGAGGCAGCGGATCCCTTTAACAACCGGTTTTTGTATCCGCCATATCATTGGAAAAAATCTAAATGTAGAAATGTATCAAAATTCAATGGGAAAATAGGGCTACTAGAAACGTAAAACGCTTGGGATATCGTTACACACACATAGAATGTGCATATTTACAGCACCACCAAACTCCAACAACTTACAAACTCTATATAATTTTCAGGAACTGGGTCTCGAGATCACGAACGAGCAGATCGCGGAATTGGAGTCAGCGATCCACGACATCGACTTTAAGTCGGCTGCTGAGCATGAGAAGAAGTTCCGTCATGACGTCATGGCTCACGTCCACACCCTCGGCGAGAGATGCCCCAAGGCCGCTCCCATCATCCACCTCGGAGCCACGTCGTGCTACGTCGGAGATAACACCGATCTGATCGTTCTGAAGCACGGCTTGGACCTGCTTCTACCACGGCTGGCGGCTGTCATCAGCTCCTTAGCGCAATTCGCTGACGAGTACAAGTGAGTTTAGCTTATGTGCTACTGTTTATCCATACCTACTCTCCATAGTAAAATTATAATTTCATTAGAGAGTATGTTTGTCAGCTTGTTTTTTCGTCCTTCCTGCACGCTTTAACGAAGCAAGCAATCTACTTTATTTTGGCATAGAAATAGTGCAAAATATGTAGAGAAAATACATAGACTTCTTTTGGTCTTGAAAATGTTCATGTTTCTAAAGGGGTTTACAAGAATATTTGTGTTTTTGCGCGGTTTTCAAATTCCACAAGAGCGAAACCACTGACGAAAGCTAGTCTTACAATAAATCCAAAAATATAATTGATAAGTAAAGTCACATACGAATCATAAATGTTTTAATGCCTCTTGTAGGATAGTTTTCGTTTCTAAGTAACGTACACAAAAAATAGTTCATTTTCGATTGTACTAATATAAGTTTCCAAACCTTACAGGTCTCAGCCTATACTGGGCTTCACCCATCTTCAACCGGCTCAGCTGACAACTGTTGGTAAGCGTGCGTCTCTCTGGCTGTATGACCTTCTGATGGACGAGAGAGCTCTGTCTAGAGCAAGAGATGACTTGAGATTCCGTGGCGTAAAGGGAACTACAGGCACCCAGGCGTCTTTCCTTCAATTGTTTAAAGGAGACAGCAGCAAAGTTAGAGCTCTCGATAAGAGAGTCGCCGAGTTAGCAGGATTCGATAAGCGTTACATAGTCACCGGTCAAACTTATTCCAGAAAAGTAGACCTAGAAGTTATTTCGGCGTTATCTGGATTGGGAGCGACTGTACATAAAATGTGCTCAGACATTCGCATATTGGCTTCCAGAAAAGAGCTCGAAGAGCCTTTTGAGACGTCTCAAATCGGATCTAGCGCCATGCCTTATAAGAGAAATCCGATGCGATCCGAACGTTGCTGCGCTCTTGCACGACACCTGATCACTCTACACGCTAACGCCGCCAACACACATGCGGTGCAATGGATGGAACGTACCCTCGACGATTCAGCTAATCGCCGTTTAACTCTGGCCGAAGCATTTCTGACTGCGGATGCTACTTTGCTCACCCTTTTGAACGTTTGCCAAGGATTGGTTGTCTACCCCAAGGTGATTTCTCGTCACATCGCCCAGGAACTACCGTTTATGGCTACAGAGAATATTATTATGGCTATGGTTCAGGCTGGTGGCGATCGCCAAATCTGCCACGAGAAGATCAGGGTGTTATCTCATGAAGCCGGCGCCGTCGTCAAACAAGAAGGAAAAGATAACGACCTCATTAATCGCGTCAAGAGCGACAAATACTTTGCTCCTATTTTACCGCAGCTCGAGAAAATACTTGATGCATCGACGTTTATCGGCAGAGCCCCGGAACAAGTGACCGAATTCTTAGAAGAGGAAGTATACGATGTACTTTCCAAATACAAAGCCACCCTGTCGGAAGTCGCTAAACCAGTTACTCTAAACATTTAAAGTGGAATGAAATAAATGAAACAATTGGTATATGAATAAAAAGATTTATTTACATTAGTTTTGTATAAAATAATAAAAAATGACTCCACTTCTTCGTGACTACGCTAAACTAGGCAATGGTAACTTCATTCAACCTTCAAATTCTAAAACAAATCGCTTTACAAGCACAAGCTTCATAAGAGTATGCGTAATAAATAACTATGAATTAACATTAAAACAAACAAATAAATAAGCCTATAGCATTAAAAGACTCGAATTTATTAAATTCATGAACGATAATAATATACGCTGTAGGATATTCTGTGAAACTTATCACGAGTGATGGCACTTAGTAATTCGTATTCCTTATTACTTGTTAACTTATCAAAGCGTATTAAGAAGTGTGTCTCCTTGGCACGCTGGACCCTGGCTGGGCCAGTTACATGCGCCAATTTTAGAGTCGAAGCTTAGCTGAACCGGGCAATCGAAAACGTGCAACGTGAATTTCTCCTTATTGCAGTCCCATCGACATGAGTAGAACTTGTTACAATGTTTCGGGTGACGGAACAGTCCTGCCCTTTGACAATCCACAGATCCTTGTAGAGTTTCATCTTTGCCTCTCCATCCACCAGGTCCGTATCGATTGAATGATTTTGATTCGATAGCGATCGATTCAGATCCATCCAGTTGAGGTGATGACGTAACTTCTTTTTCCAATAAAATAGTTTGGTAAGTAGGTGCAACAGTTACTGCGTTAACACGTGGCCTGATCTTAACTACCCTCTCGGTTGATGATACCACAGGGATACTCGTAGTGGACTGAATTATTTGCGACGCACCTTTAATTTCAACATTTATATTGGAGTCCTGGTAATCTTGGTAGAAGGAATCATCGGGCACTATTATTGGATTAAATGAGCTAGAAATTAAAGGCGCTGATGTCGTAACGGTATAAGAATTAGAAGATTTATGTGCGCCGTTCTCGATTTCGACATCTTCACTGTTTGCACTAGGTTTACTTCCTCTAAGTACTACAAAGGGTGACTGACAACTGCAAACAGCACCAAGTTTCCTCACTAAGAGTGGATTAAAGTCGTTCAACTTTGTAACCACAGCCACTTTTGGTCTGGTTCTTCTTAAAGGTTTTGCTGATGTGACCTCGATAGCTTCTAAATCAGATTCAGATTCAGCCCTAGCAGATTCAATGACAATATTTTGCTTTCTAGCGGTTCCTGTAAATGCTACTTCATTGAAAGGATTATATTTCACTTGAGGAGTTATTGTTGTATATTCAACAGTCTTAAAGCTATGTTGATTAGATCCTTCTATTGGTACTAAGTATTCGGATCCTTTAAAAGTTCGAGCCGTACTCGGCTGGTAAGTAACTGTTGATATAGGAGTAGTCGAACTTATGATTGGTCTTACAGGTTTTGTTACTCTAGAATATGTTGTGACTGTTTCAGGTGATAAATAATCAACTGTTGAAGATATAGCTGGACGAGTAGTGGAGTATGTAGTTGAAACCAATCCTGCATTGTTACCAACTGTTTCAAAGCCTAATACATTAGACTTAGCGGTTTCTACAACAATGTTTTGCTTTCTAGAATATAAAGGTACGCCCGTTGATACCCTAATCTCTTCCGATTTTGGCAGATCACCTCTGTATTCGTAAGTAGACTCTTGTTTAACTACTGGTGGTAGGTATTCAAGCGTTTTTAGTTTTGGTTTAGCTGTGGTTGGTGGCAAGTAAGTATTTTCGACAGGTGGTAAGTATTCTGGTCCATTTGTAGATGTAACGATTGGAGGTGGTAAATATTCCGGTGCTTGCGTAGAAATCACAACTTTAGGTGGCAAGTATTCTGGAGCACTAGTAGATGTGACTGCCACTGGCGGTAAATACTCAGGTGCACTAGTGGATGATACAATTTGAACAGTCTTTTGTGTTGGCGGGAAATACTCTACAGTCTTTACTCTAGGTCTGGATGTTGTGGAAGGCTGTGCTGTTTCTTCTAATGGAGGCAGGTATTCCGGTGCTTTGGTTGACGTTTGAATTTGTATCGGAGTTGAAGCTGTTACCACTGGTGGTAAATATTCTTCTCCCTTATATGCTATCTGTATCTCTGGAGATTGCTCCTCTATCCTATTATAATTGCTAACTGTTTGAGTAGTCGGGTAAGATACAGATGATCTCTGGAAGTTCGTTTCTTGATGGTATTGAACTTGGGGTTTGACTTCAATAGAATCGTATTTTATGGCACTCTTTGGACTTTGACCAGTGTAATGATCTTCGTAGGCCAGTACAGAAGGCGTCGTAGATACAAATACCGTTTTTCCTTTTTCATATTCAGCATTAGTGGTACCAAACGATTGGCGAAATTCTTGTCTCGAGACAAGAGTTGCATCAGAATATTTTTGTGTATACTTCAGGAATGGATTTACATTTATTGATACACTTGGTTGTTCGTATTTAATGTTAATTTGGGGCTGGGGCGTCGATGACACTAGGGTGGGAACGTAAGTTTTCTGTTGTATTACTCGCTGGTTATACGTTTGGTACGGCGCAGATGTTGAAATTACCGTTTCAAGTTTTTCAGCTGGTCTTGAGTATTCATATCCTAAAATGGACGCATCGCTGTAGGTATTGACGCGCCCAACATCAACAGTATGAACATTCTCCTCAGCGTATGTAGGATTCACTGTTGTTTGAACAGAAATAACAGGACGTGGAGTACTGACCGTAACAATTTGTGGCTGCTCATATTTGACTTCTGACGTGTATCCATAATTACCAGTACTCAAACTTGAGTCTTCTCTGTACTGTGTTTGCTGTTTTGCTACTTGAGAATATTTAAGGAAAGGATTCACATTGATAGTGCTGGGAGTAACTGAAATTGTCGAAGGAGTAGACGATACAAAACTTTGTGAACTGTAGATATTTTGCTGATATTTAGGTTCAAATGTCACAGACGGCCCAGTTGTATATGCTATGACCTTTTTGAATGGTTCTTCAGTTACTGGGCGCGGCGTAGAATATTGATAGCCTATATTGTTTATTTCTTGTATAGTCTTTTGATTGTATCCAAATCCATTGGGAATTTGTTGCGTTACGCTTATCAACGGCGACGGAGTAGTATAAGTAATGCCAATATTTAAGTTAATATTTGGCACTCTACTATCAAAACTTCCAGATTGGCCATCATTGTAATTTTCAGTGTACAGCCTTGAGCCCTGTTGATGATTTGATACTTCCACTACTGGTTCTGTTTGTTTGACACTAACTAACCCAGGTTGCACCACGGTTACACCTGGTTGGTTGTAAGTAAATATTTGCTTGATGCTACTCCTAGGAGGTTGCGGCACGTAAACCGATTTATAAGTCGTAACTGTAACAGGGCTAGGAGTTGTCACTGTAATTGACGACAAAGGATTCGTTACGTATTGACTTAAGTCTATATTCTGATAACTTAGACCAGCGTTAGTTATAGACACGTCAGGCTCGATAAAAACAGATTGTTTTTTATGAGGAGATTCAACATCGACCAAACTTGTTTTGCCTACATATCCTATATTAACAGTATCATAGTCATTACCATTGTTATTATTATCTACGTAAGCTGGCCCCTCGTTAAACTCAATCGCTGGTTTCGGATAGTCGTATCCACTGTGGGTGACATCATAACCATCTGTAGTTGGAATATAGGGTCTGTCTGTATGATCGTATGGTAAGGCAGGTACAGACACATGCTCGTAAGGCTTAGCATGATCTCCTATTGGGTTATGATGGTATTTTCCTCTATCATCTTTTTTATAATAAGCGTTGCTCTGGTATCTCGTATCGTATTTCGGAGACACTCCAGCATAAGCTTCAAGTCCCTTGTACTTTCCAGCATTATCGGGTCTGTATTTACCAACATCATTGTTCGGTTGGTATTTTCCGACATTGCTGGCTACGTATTTTCCAGTTGAACTACCTCTGTATTGGCCGGCGTCACTGGGTCTATATTTTCCCGCGTCGCTAGCTACATACTTTCCGGTTGCGCTTGCTCGATACTGGCCAGCGTCACTTGCCCTATATTTACCAGCATCGCTGGCTATGTATCTTCCTGATGCACCTGCATTGTAGAGGCCGACGTTACTGGGCCTGTATTTTCCTGCTTCACTTGCGACATATCTTCCCGATGCACCAGTGTACTGGCCGGCGTTCGTTGCTACGTATTTACCAGTATTGCTGGCAACGTATTTACCAGCGTTACTCGCTACGTATTTACCAGCGTTACTTGCAACGTATTTACCAGGATTACCAATAACGATGTTTCCGGAGTTTATTTGAACCGAGTCACCATTGCTAGCGCTAGCGAATTCAACATTATCTTTATCGCTAAACCTAAAATCGTCGAGGATGAGCGAACCACTCGAGTATTCAGAGGCCCCTATGAGACCCCTGTTAATGCTATCAGCGGGTACAACATTGTACGAAATACCACTAGATTCGCCTTGTCCTGCTTCAGATAAATCAGTGAACCTATCATCGATATTAAATTCTTCAGATTGTGCTCCGTTCGCTGTTTCCTGGGAAGCTATAAAGTTGGCATCTAATCTATCACCACTCGATAGAATGTTGCTTTGTACTCCTACGAGGTTATTCAATGCTGCTCCAGATAATAAACTTTGATGAGCAGCTATGTTGACTGAATCGGCAGTTTTTCCTTGGAAGCCAGCTGCACCTGAAATTCATAAATAGACATAATGCGTCATGTCTATATAATGATACGCGAGCGTAAAACTTTGTACCCTTTTTTACGAAAGACGCGCAGACGTAAAAGCGTGAAATTTCTCCCTGTTATAGTTGATATGGAGAAGGAGCGTGGAATACCAATATTATAATAAATAAAACGCTACTCACACTACAACACGTATACTACAATATTTTGATATGATACGATAATCATGTTCGAAATATTCTATTGTTTATGGTGAACATCTGTGTATTTTTCAATAAAATTAATGGCCTGGTAACGAGACCTCCATGCAAAATTAAAGTCAGTGATTGAATTTAGAATAAATTATATTTTTATAGCTCCTCTACACGGTGGATTAAAATATTTATGGCCAAATTTCAACCACAGGACGACCTCTAGTATTTAGTTTTTATTTAAAATTCTATGGACTAAATGGCTTATTTCATACTTTCATAGTGCATCCTTCCACACTGATATTATCAATTCGAAAGTGTATCTGTCTGTTACTTCTTCATGCCCAAACCGCTGAACCGATTTTGCTCAAATTTGGTATGAAGATACTTTGAGTCCCAGGAAAGGATATAGGGTACATTTTATCCAAAGACGTTGTATGATTCCCTCGCAACAAATTCAAATTACCCCCGAGAACAGCTCCAGAGAATCCAAACGCCTCAGCTTCGTATCGACCAATCCCGGCGCAGGCTGGTACAAGCCAAGGCCAGTCGCAAGTTAGTCGAGCTGGGTCGAACCCAAGACCGAAGGGACAACGGAACTCGTAGGCTGTGAGCGGAGACTTCCCGTGGTCCAAGCAGGCGAAGAACCAGCGGCAGTTCTCTGGGTCTACGTAGTAACCTGAAAGGGAATAAAATGTTTCTTGCTATGAAAAAGGTGTAGGCTCACTTTAATATTTCTTTTATTAAAGTTGAAGTTTTTTTATGTTTAATGTTTGCTATTCAAAGATGCTAGGTGCAACAATGTATAGTCTTGTCTCGTCGTTTTTTTTTCGCTTGTGACACAAGCTGACAAGCTTTATGTCCGGTTTACGCTTAAATATTTCATTAATTTGTTTTTAGTGTTATAGTAAGTGGAAGCGTGATTGATCCGCTTAATTTTTCACACTTTCCTATAAAGATCTGAATGCTTTGAAATACCTTCAGCACTAGGGCAGACGAATCTGGTGCGGGGTACGGGCGCGATCTCCGAGGATCCGGGACAGGCGGCGGAGTCGGGCAGGCTGCCTGGCCACACGCACACCTCGTAGCGGGAATCGAACGCCAGACCCGCGGGGCAGTCGAACTCGAACACCTGGTTAAGAGGTTTCCAATCATGTCAATAAAGGGTTTTGTATTATAAAGGGGTCCGAATGAAAAGGGCGTCTAAATTTAATAAAAAGGGTTTTGACTTGTAATTAAGTATGTATATATAATATATTTTTATTTAAGTGAATTAGGCCAAAGATACTGAAAAATTGTAGAAATCAAATATATTAAATGTCTAGAAAAAGTTATGAGCAAACTCACAAAAGTAGGTTTGCAATTTTTAACGCATTTCAAAATTACATATAGCTAGTGAGAATTACTTAGATATAAAGATTGTTATAATAATTGTGTGTTTATATTCCATTCCATAACTTACGGTATAGTCAGCAGATAGCTGGTCGAACTTCACACAGCGGTAGAACCTCGCGCACGAGCGGGGGTGCACGAAGTAGCCTTGACGGGAACAAGTGAACTCCGTACGGGTATCCTGGAATAATGGTGATCATGATGACGTCATAATTATAAGTCCATCAACTAGTGTAATGAGCGATTTCATTGAGAATATAATATATTATGTCTCTTCTATGAAGAGGGCTACATTATGGCTCCTCTATGAATAATTTAAGGGGATGAAAAATAAATGTTGGCCGATTCTCATAGATACCGGATAAGCACAAAAAATTTTATTAAAATCGGTCAAGCCTTTTAGAGGAGTATGGCAACGAAAACTGTGACACGAGAATTTTATATATTAGATTATTCATAAATTATGAGATCGGCGATTAGGCCCAAATTCCAGAAAATAATAGACTGCTGGCCCGTCTATAAAATGGATGGGTCATATGAACCCCTGGTTCTACTTATAGGACGATATAAGACCATAATATAATGAAATCTTTCTTGAAAAAAACCGAGTGTTGAGTTCGAGTTTTTTTGACATTCGACAGTGAACGCGTTTTGCGTTTACATAGGATTTTTAAATGGGATTGGTACATGTGACCATGAGCATCGCT
The DNA here is from genome assembly GCA_026546445.1 of Cyclargus thomasi. NCBI lineage: Eukaryota > Metazoa > Arthropoda > Insecta > Lepidoptera > Lycaenidae > Cyclargus > Cyclargus thomasi. The sequence continues at coordinate 27,510 of JAOTAV010062599.1, read as the reverse complement.
AGGTGGCGCTGTACAAATCCCATATAAAATCCTATGTAAACGCGAAACGCGCTCAATTCGATCAATGTCAAAAAAAACTCACTCTCGGCACTCAGGTGGCATTTTGGTGCTATTAATAATTTTCAATTAAGATTAAACTTAATGTATATAAAAAAATCTACTTCAAATAACGCGCAACATACCTCTCTGATGGAGTGTATGACGCCGTCGGAGTCAACGACCTGCGTGATGCGGTACGGCGACACTTGTAGCGCGTCTAACGCGCGGCTCGGCGCTGACAGGATCTCGTTCTCCAGAGATCTACATACAATTGAAAACGTTAACACCTTCCCGTAACATATAGTGTACAAATCTCATTGTTTAATGGGTCGGCCAACCACCCAACATAGGTTACCTTGGTACGGTTGATATAAAAATGGGTCTGTAAGTCGATTGATAGAACAATATTTGGTTCGTCGACCGTGATACCAACGATCGGAAGCGCATATTATACACGTGGCGTACCTCCAACCGACAACCATGAAAAACGAAAACGAAATACAATGTGATAAAAAATGTCGTAGTGAAATTTCAACTGCTTAAGCATCTGCATATACAAATAAAATAAAAAAAAATAAAGCTTTTGTATTTTTATGATTTACTGTAATAAAAAAAATCATATTATGGTTTTTAAATTTTCCCAAAAACTCATAACATCATACTCACCGAGTCACCACTGCCGGCCGGCGCGAGCGCTTGCCCTGCCCCGCGCTTGCCCTGCCCCGCGCTTGCCCTGCCCCGCGCTTGCCCTGCCCCGCGCTTACCTGCCTCATTCCCCGCTACTATATTACGCGTTGATTTTTTAACTATTTTTTTTCTATAACTGATACTAAACCCCAGGAATGAATTTCGCCACGATATTTTTTATCACCCTGTCTACTTGACCGTGCAAGACGACCTGTGTGTTCGGTGGTTGGAGGATTTTTGTTTGAGTAAAAAAATAAACTTCAGCGAAAGTTTGTGTTTTAAAAATGCATTTATAGACAGAAGGTAGAGCTACTGAGGTCGAGATATACGATTCACGAACGAGGCCCACATATTCCTGCCGCCCAAAAAAGTGAAATCACTGTTTTTCAAAATGAGTACATAGTTATTTACAAGAAAAATTTTATCATTTTTCTTGTAAATAACTACTCATTCTGAAAAACAGTGATTTCACAATCAATTTAAATTGATTTTAAAATTAACTATTTTATCAAAATAATTCGATTTTTGAACAAAATGTACTGAAACGAATTGTGGAGTAATTCCTTTGCAATATTGCTATTACGACCTTTTTAGGTCTTCTGAGTGCCGAGTGTGAGTTTTTTTTGACATTCGACAGTGAACGGGTTTCGCGTTTACTAGGATTTTCGTATGGGATTTGTACATGTGACCGTGAGCATCGCTAGATGGCGCTGTACAAATCCCATATAAAATCCTATGTAAACGCAAAACGCATTTACGATTGAATGTCAAAAAAAAACTCGCACTCCGCACTCTGTATACGCTAGGAAAAAGAGCATTTAACAATACCTTTTAAACTAGAAAAGTGTGTCGAAACACCACATGTGTATGGAATACCGGCTGAATCCAGTATCATAACCTACCGTCTCCTTAAGGTATGATAAGATTCGCTTATACCCCGAGCGAAGCGATAATATATCGACGGCAGAAAGCGAAAGTGGCGTATCCCAAAAAGACAAATCTAAAATAAAAATAAATAAATAGAAAACTCTTTATTCGAATAAAAAAGTCACAATATCAAAAAATAAAAATATATGTTTGAAATGGCGGCCTTACTGCTAGAAGTAGTTTCTATCAGGCAACCCAAGGGTTAATTTACTCCAGAGCCAAAAAACTATTTCAAAAACTTATAACACATTAATTAATAAAGATTTGAAATTTTGAACATGCTTGTCGTATAATCCAATATGAGTATGTTCAAAATTTCAACTTTCTTTCTTAATTAATTAGGGTAACATTTTTGGCTCTGGTGTAAAGTTAGAGATACGTTCTTTCTTTCTGCCGTCGATATTTTGGAAGAAATGGAGCAATTACGTAAGGTACGGCGCACTATTCACCTAAGCCTCCGAAGTTTGTCGGCAACATTTTGTCGGCGCGATAGGTCGGCGCCTTAACTTATGAACTTATGTCGGAAAACTATTTCGCTGATATGTCGGCCGTTCGCACAAGCAGCTTGTTTAACTACACGCAAGATGCGTGGGCGCGTGTCGCCGACATGCTTTTGTATGTAGGACACATATGCCGAAGGCTAAGTCTAGGCTCTTTTGAACATAATGAAAAGACATTACTTTTACTCTTTCTCGTTCTTCCAAGTTTAAAACTTAATCAAACAAAACAGGACCAATCAAACATTGCCAGATGGAAAAATGTTTAAAAACAGAAAACCCTACTGCAGGAACCATTGCAATTTAAACATCATGTTATGTATATTTCTAGAATGGCTATTTAAAGCTCATCATTTTGATACCTCACAATTTTGATTTTAAAATCTATCATTTGACTGTCACTTGCGGTATCAAGACGAATCTAACGATACCTCATACGCTGTAATCCATCAAGCTGTTTAGGCTGCAGAGCGTGCCAAACAATTTTACATACATACATTGATACATACATTTTCTCGAAAAACATAACCTTCCTTCAATCGGGTAAATATAGCTTATATCACAATCTATCGCTCAGCGATGTGCGCAGTCCCAACAGTAAGACATCCGCCGAGGCTATGGGAAGTGTACTTATCCAATTTGCCCCTATTATGATTTATCGGTATCGGCTCTGACCTAGACCGTTATAACGCACCCGTGGAAATATTTAAGGCTTGTGCATAGGCCAGCGGGGTAAGTTTAAACTCTAATGAGTATGTTAAAACGTTAAACACATTATGCAAAAAAATATACAGGTTAACGATTTTTTTATACAACACAACCTAAATAACACACTATAATCCCTACTCCCTACAGAGGAATTCTTTGTATCCCTTTTTACGAAAGACGTGTAAACGTAAAAGCTTCAAATTTCTCCCAGTTATATTTGATATGGAGGAGTAGCGTGGAATACCCATATTATTTTTAAAGATGCTTTTAACTTACATATTTTCAATAAATAAAACGCTACGCAGACTACAATATTTTGACATGACACGATAATCATACACGAAATATTCTAATGTTTATGTATAATAATTTTACTGTTTTATTATATGTATAGAATCTCTGTTAGCGGAGGGAGATGTTCGAAGCTGTATACGTAAACCAAATCTATGCTCAAGGCCGTTGGCGAATATAGGAACCTTAACTCTTGTCGCTTAACAGTTCGGCGTGTGTGCGTATGTCTGTTTGTGTCACAACTATATAGGAGAAAAATAACCAGTTAACTAATAATCTAAATGGGAAAGTTGTATCGTATATATAGCTCTCAAAGAAACGCAAACGCACGCTTCCCGTATCGAGTTTCTTATGACGCCAGTATATTTAAATTGCGAATATTTCCGTACGTGGAAACACTTAAACGTGTTCGCTACCTAATCTTTTTAATAATTTCTACTGACACATTGCTTTCGGGTGTACGAATGCAGAATTCTGAATATTACTTATATTACGGAAAACGTACGTATGCGGCAGGCCTCATAGGAAGATCATTAATTGCTTCACCAATTTGAGAGGAATTGATAAAAAATAATTTTACTTGTATATTACGTATTTAATATAGTAAACCTATATATTACACTCAACATTGTTGGACATCAATGTGTTTAAAATGATTTTGGAAACCGGTCATTTTTTTCTATTTGTGGCCAATCGCCATACAGACATGCAAATTTCATTAAAAAAAAGCGCCTGGTGTCGAAATCAGGGGCTATTCAGTGTACTCCTCAGCCGGGAAGGAAATGACAATAAAGTAAGACAGCAGCATTAGGTCTAGTCCAAAGATTTTAATATGCAGTTTAAGACGAAGGCTCCAGGTGCTTTAAAACTTTGTGAATCATCATGGACATTAATAGCCACGATAGCTTATCTGCCATTACAATAGCAAACATAAGTTTTGTTACAGTTTCATATTGTGTAGCTTCCTGTGCGGCTTTGTACAATGAAACAAACGTGTGGAACTATGTATGTGCTTATCAGTGCTGTATTATTTTTTCCTGTTAGGTACTTAACTTTTTTCACAGACAATGTGTTTGAGTAAATGTTATAATAACTATAGGAAAGTTCCTTAAGTTAGAAAAAAACACATAAAAGAACAGAGCTTGTTATTTTGTTTAGAATAATTTATATGTGGTGGTGGATGAGATATAGTTGTTAAGAATTATCTCATTAACTATATGTATTTTTTAAAATGAACTATATGAATAACTAAATATAAAACATATGACTCATCATTACATTTTGCGCTACTTCGAAATAAATTTGCCCAGAATGGTGGAGTTCTGTGGAAACCATTTTGATATCCTTGAACTATAAAATTTATAAAAAATATATATACAAATAACCAAGTGCACAGGGAAAATAAAAAATTGGAAAGTGAAAAAATGAAATAATATTTTAACTATACAAAAAAAATTTTGAGATTGCCCTGTGTTCAAAATTCAACCATAAATATTTAAAGCAATCCATTAATCACATGCTTTAATTTGGCAAAAAGGTTACCAAGCTATTAAATTTTATTAAAAAAAACACAGACATCTACCATAAACAATTTTTTGTGTATGATTATTGTGTCCTGTCAAAATATTGTAGTGTGCATAGCGTTTTATTTATTAAATATATGTAAGATAAAAGCATACTTTAAAATAATATTGGTACTCCATGCTCATCCTCCATATCTTCTATAACTAAAAAAACTTCATGCTTTTGTTACATATTCACGTCTTTCATAAAAAGGGGTACAAAGTTTTCTACTCGCATACTAATATATGTATATTAGAACGCCTAAAAAATTGCCTATTTTCGTAATCTGAGCCTACAAAATTTAAAGTTCATAGAATAATGTATTAAGTAAACTTACTTGGAATCTTGTTGAGGAGGGTTGATCTTTGAATCTGGAAGGCTTTTCTGTATCACGGAAACTACTCTTAGTGACCGGAGATCTAGTAGCTTTGACATCACCGTTAGTCGGCACCAGTAACTTCTCTTTCTCTGCTTCTTTGGTCTTAAATTGAAGGCCACTTTCCAAGTCCACGTCGTGTTTAATTTCAGAAGGGTATTGTATATTACCGTTGGTAGCGGCCATAGATTTTGCTGAACTGATCTTTCGGAAGCGTCCTATTATAACGTCTTCTTCGTCTTGAACCGGCAAATTCATCTTGTCAGTTGAAATTTTTCTACCGCTATTTTCTGGCTTCACGGGACTCAATTCGATGTCTTTTTGCGGGGTAGTCATTTTTTGCCGTGATACTTGTAAGTTCGATCAGCAAAATAAAATGCTTAATTCAGAAAACACATGCTTTTAAACTTTAAAAATTGCTACATTTCATTGCTTTTATAACCTAGTCATAGGTTAACACTTGTGGGTTATGACGACGAATGAGATTAATATTAAAGCAATTGAAATATTAAAATCGTTTGGTTTGTCAACATGTAAAAAAATATATTTAAATTTTAGAATTTCGTAAATTAATACGATAAAATTGAAAACGACCACCTTCACAAAATTCACGAAACCAACTGACAAGTGACATGAAAATTGACAACTGACAAGTGGGAATGACAGAGTGTCCAAAGACAAGAGATTAATGCCAGAAGTTCTTTTGACTTTTGAGGGTCAATTTACACTTAAATTAGTTAAGTTGTGAGTCAACTTGCGTGATCGGCGAGTTTAGTTATTTTTGACGTTTGAACGGTAAATTCCAGTTAAGTTGTAAGTTGTTAATTAAGTTGGCTGAAATAGAACGCGATCCTATTTTTGGCGAATTAAGTGTGAAGTGCCACCCCTCTCGCGTCTCTCGCACCGCGCCAATTTAACTCACCAGCGTGTAGACGTTTGAGTTTAGTGCAGTTCACATTAAATTACTTAATTTATGAAAAATTTTAATACAATAAGTATTTAGCTTAGTAATATATTAAATGAAATTAGTTTTTATGTAGTAATTGAGCAATTTATGGAGACTTATCTTGCTATCGAACCAGCAACTTATGATGACTTTACTCGCCTACGTTTGAACGTCACTTAATACTTACTACTTAATTTTTAGTTGACCGTTTTGTTAAGGCTCGGTTTATATTTAATTAAGTACAGTAACGAGTTAATAAGTTAAGGCGAGTTAAGTGTGAAATGCCACCCGCATTTCACACTTAACTCGCCAAAAATAGGATCGCGTTCTATTTGAGCCAACTTAATTAACAACTTACAACTTAACTCGATTTTACTGTTCAAACGTCAAAAATAACTAAACTCGCCGATCACGCAAGTTAACTCGCAACTTAACTAAATTAGGTGTAAATTGGCCCTTAGTATTTTGCCTAAAGAATGGCCACTTCTAGTAGTTGCAGTGCCTAAACCTACAAATATTGAGTATGTTACTCCCTAATACTTTATACAGAAAAATATCTGGGTATACGAGTATGTGTTTATGTTTGAGAATGTTATTAGGATTTTTGAATTACATAAAGTTTTTCTTCTCAATTCTATTATCTAGTTGGACGTATTGAAAAAGGATGAAATTTTACTCAATATTCTATACTTCTTATTCTTCGCTTCGTGAGGTGACAGAAAATACACAAGTTTTTATATTACCCTCATATTAGTTTCCGAACTAACGGGAAAGTCCTTCTGCTCTGTATTCTGCGGTAGTTCCCATCTAAATTATTTCGGACTTTGAAGTTATGATATCGGAAAAAGTTAGCAGTGACCTAGAGCACACATGCTCGGTTTGGGCACACTGTCGCCTGCTATTAGATTATGGATTTTGCCTTCAGCTACGTACCTAATGGCTACTACATAATTTATTTCTCGCTTAGGAGAATAACAATACATTGTATAATATCTTGAAATATTTAACAGGGCGAGGAAAACGTTTAATTACATAAGAGCAGATCCTTGTCATAACTTTAGAATTTTGGAAGTATGGGAAAGTATTGTTAGTAGTTTCCAAAATAGTTAGGTAGTTAATCACTATAATTATAGAGAACTTTATAACTAGACAGGGCTTTAGCACGTCTCATTACACGAATTTATTCATTTATTACAAGAAAAATTAACAGCGCTTTGTCGAAACTCTATATTATAAAATAATATGGATAGAAATCAAATTGATGCTATAAGTTTAGTAAATTAGGATTTTTTAGCTATATTTCGCGGAATATTGCTAAAAAATTCTTAACTTACTAAACTATAAAGCAATGGATTTCCGCAAAGTCACTCCTGATTCTATTAACTCAAATCGTGCATTATCTTTAATAATATTATAAATAGGAAAGTGGGTTTGTTTGTCCATCCTTCACGTTCTAACAAAGCAACCAATCGATTTGGGAGTGCTCAGAGGAATTGTTCGGAATCATTCCACCTGCAACTTTTTGCCATCGACCTACGCTGGTTTTCCACCCATATAGTCTTGATAAAGTCTTCTACAGTACGATTTTCGCGTAACCTCTGCCTCGCACAGTAAAGCTCTGAAATCAACTATCACCAGCAGTATTTCTGGACAGCTACGACCTACAAATCTGCAAGAAGAGAGCGTATTCCCTCTTAAAAGGCCGGCAACGCACATGCAACCCTGATGTTGCGAGTGTCTTTGGGCGTTTCAGTTGCTTTCCATAAGGTAACCCGTTTGCTTGTTTGCCCTTATTTGTAAAAAAAACACTTGATTTTTTGCATAGGCTAAGTTCAAAGAATGAAGAGTACTGAGTAACACAGGTTGTCTTTTGGTCTTCAAAAAATATATATACTTGAAAAAAAAACGCATTTTTACGCTATTTTTAAGTAAGCAGAATATGTTGTTAATGTGATAAATACAATATCATAATATAATTCGTTCTAAACATAACATAATAAATACAACATAATGCTCCTGGAGGGTCACAGCATTATCTTCGGTTCGCTGACTTCACCCGCCGAGAAAAATTGACATACTTTGTATCGCACAGTCGATGAGTTACCTTCGTATTCCAGGAGTGTGTACGGTCTATCTAACAGTGGCGAGCGAGTGTCCTCCAGGTAGCGGCGGAACAGGGGCGGCTCCAGCGCGCGGGGGGCGCGGCAGCCGGGGCGCGCCACCAGCAGCAGGGGCGCGGGGCCCGCCGGCGCCGCAGGGCCCCCCCGCAGGGGCGCCAGCAGCAGCAGCGCCAGCGCCCGCAGCATGCCCCGGGCTGCGGTGCCCCGCGATCTCACTGCTCCATTATCTCGTCGCGTTCCATAAGTCATTTAGGTCACACCCATCATTATAATATTTTTTATAAATAGTAGATCAATAAAGGCACTGAGTTTGGTGAGAGATATTGCTTAATCGACGGTTTTGGCTGTAAATTAAATTAGTATAGGAATAAATGATGTCCGAAGAACCTTTTTCGTGTTTCAATTAGCCTAGAATTTTAGCCATGTGTTGATGTTTAATTTGAGTAACGAATTACATCGGAAAACCAAACGAGGAGGCGTGAAGGGAAAATAAAGAAGGCTCCCTCGTAAATTGAACTAGAAACGTCGCAGCTATTTTTATTGAATACATAAATTTGGTGCGAAATACAGAAGAAACGGCACATTTCTCCGTAGTTGGGATAGTAAATTCAATTGGATCGAGTTTCGTTCAGCCGCGAGAGAATATAGAGTGTGCGGTGAGTGTCACAACAGCGACTCGTATCTCACGTTACACTAAACCTCACAATTTGTATTTTGATAAAAATGTCTCTGTATGTTTATGAGATCGAAAAACCTTTGACGGCTTTTACTTTTGTTTGTTGAGAAAACAGCGTAGTTTTATTTTAAAAAGTTTACATTGTCTTAGTTATATTTAACAAGAAAAGCCTTTGTTTGATAATGCCCTTTGATTATTATTTTTCTTTCTTAGGTAGCAAATCATATAACAGATTACTTACATTCTCAAACACGTATCTTCGCAAGTATAACAAGAAATTACCTAGGCATACCAGCTACAGAAAAAATGTTAACCGTAAACTCTGAAGATATTATGAAAAATTCAAGAACATTTTGTTACACATAAAATACGTAAGGGACGTTACATGAAAATAAAAATTTGTATAAAACAGAGTCGTCAGTCCTCCCTGACATTTAACGACCGCGGAGCTGAGTAGATTCATCGCTTAAAATAAAATTCGTAGCTGTAAAAACGAATTTATAAAAACGAAACAGAGTAAATTGACGTAACGCCCGCCTTGCCCCTTGGCGCCCCCGCCCGGTGCCCCGTCGCCCTGAGTGCGGCCCTGTCGGGACGTGAGCTGGTTCTTAATGGCGCTACGTCACCGGTGAACTTATAGAAGCTAGAAGCTCGCAGAACGGTGATTTAATAACGTCCCAGCTAATATTATCAAACACGCTTTCAGTCATTATTATTATCGATAGAACGTGACAAGTTGACGAGAACTTACGGCTCCATCCCACGTACAGCAAATTAATTATAAGTGGGATGTAATAATATCGGGATTAGCAAGGAAACAACAGTCTAATTATCTAACATACATACTGTACAAGACAAGCTCTGGTTTGTACGTGTCCTACGCGACACAATAGAAGCTAAAGTTAATTGGAACAATGTGTTTATTTTAATAATTATAATATATAATTCTTTTGTGCGTGTGCGTCGCTGACCGCCTCCTAAACGACCGCACCGTACTTGATATTACTAGATATTATTTGAGACTTTTAAAGTGATTTGAGAATTGTTTAGATTCGCTTCAGTCTCGATATACTGAAGTGAATCTAAACGGTGGCACCCGATGGTTCGCTCGATTTAAAATAATCTGTCAAAATGTTAACTCTCTTGCTATTATCATTCTTGAGATACAGATTGTTAGATGATTTTTTTTTTTCAATTTAAGTATTTTATTCTTATTTTTGTTATAAAGTATTGTAATCTATTGATTTATATATATTTTTATTTAGTTTATTGACATTTACATAATATCCCTATAATATTGAGTGTTTTTCTTTCTTATATAGGTATCTTATAGTAGGTAGTATTGTTTTATTCTAAATGTCTATTTTATTTGATTGTATGTGCAAATATTTGTTTTATTTAGTTGCATTGAGTTTTTTATTATTATAAATTTTTTATAGATATTGGAAACGTGTACCATCAGTTATTAAATTACAAGTTATTAATTGCTATGTGATTGTAACAATATATTTTTTATTAATTGTAATGGTTGATTGTTATGCGACTCAATGTAATTCTTTGTAGTGTAATAGGAATATTGTATTAGTTGCTTTTCTTTTTTATTTAATTTAATTTATTAATAGCTTTTCTTTTCTTAAATGTATATCTTTAGTAAATGTTGTGTATAGTAATTATTCGACTGCATTGTAGATTTATATTTTGTATTGTATTTCTTTTCAACTAATTTACTTTGTAGTCTGTTACTGTACCTAATAATTAAATAAATATATTGGTGACAGACGGACAGACACACAAATGGATAGATAGGCAGGCGGTCAGACAACTCTTAGAAATAAGGTCCCGCATATATTCTAAAATCGGTCAAGTCGTTTAGGAGGTTTAGGAGTTCAGTGACAAACACATGCACGGAAGACATTTATATGTTACGGGCAATGTGTAAAACGTAGGCATTGTATACAATGACTAGTCAATGATTAGAATGGCGGTTGCATTCAGGAAGTATATGAAATATTATAAATATTTTTCATTACATACTTTGCCTAGGTAATCTATGGAATGCCCAGGCATGCTATAGAATGCCTCATTATATACATTGCCGGTAACATATACATTAAAAGAAAAGATGTATATGTCTTATAGGACAGATAGACGTTGAGATAGTGTGAACACTACTTACACGAGCGATTAGTATTACATTGTTTGAGATTGGTTATGTCTTATTTACGCTTTCCAATTGGCCAAAATATAAATAAGAAGGACCTGTGGGGCTATTATGACCATTACAAACCTGCATGGTTCCAGGCAATTCAATATACGGCCAACATTTACCGTGTTCTTTTTTCGTATTACAACGTCTTATTAGAATAATAACTGAATTAATAATAGTTTGGTTGTCTTTGAATAGATTTTAAACATGTCGGTGACATTAGGGAACGTCAAGCTTCACGTATTTAGTGTCACGTGACTGCTGACTGGCTGGAACTTGGCTGGGAATAAGAGGTCAGATTAACCCCCCTGTTTGTGACTCTATTTAAATGACTAAATATTGGTCTGAATTTTATTGAGCTACATACATATTAAACAAGGTAAAGATACGGGCTTTTTAGCCGCAAAACTTAGTTTCCGACGAAATCCAACACAGCGAACTATCTGATTACTTTTTGACAGTGCACGCTATATGGTCTCATCTTGACAACATTTCACATGAAATGTTTTTGTGGGATTTCATTTCTTTTTGTAGTAATTTTCTACCTACTACACAATCTTCCAACCGTACTTAATCCTAAACTACTTTAATCCTAAACTATTTAAAACAAATCCTAAACTACTTAACTTAAAAACCTTTTATCAATGAAAATTAAACAAAGACCTACCTAAGTACGTATTAAGTTATTCTACTAAGTCGTACCTACATAAACAAGTATAAACATAATATTATACCTAGTAACCTATACTAATTACAAGTACCTACTTATTTAATCTTTAAATTTATTAATTAATTTTGTAAGAAAATCGTAAACGTAATCCTAATACTTTTTATTAATAAAAATTAAGTACCCTAACCTTCACTTACTAAACTACTAATAATTAAATATTAGGCAAATGCTTTTTTCTCCGCGATAGCCAACTTTTAAACTACCGAAATATTCCGAAAATTAAAAAAAAACTCGTTGCAAACCCAGATATACAAAAATTATTCTCTTAAAATTACTCCGCTAGATGTCGCTGAATAATTTTGGAATGGCATTTATTAAAATTTTGCAGATCTAAGTTTTTAGTTCTTTAATAATATTTGTTGATATATTTATATATAATATAAATAATTTATACATAATAAAATAACTTGCATATTTCAGCACAAAATGGCGCAAAAATATTTATTTCTCGCCACCTTGTGTTGAATATGCAAGATACTTTGGAAATTATAATGACGCCTTCTACCAGTTGCAGCTTAAAACTGGATGTGAGGATTGGTTTTAAAGTATTTTTTAGAAAATCTTAATTATTATATGATATTGAAAAAATGCAGAAAAATGCTTTTTTTGCGTTTTAAGGTTAATGTAAATGTCTCGTATTGTTGTATTATTATACTTCTGAATTTAGCCAGCATCGTGACTAGCGCCATCTAGACCTAAGAGATTTTTTCCGTATACGAAATTTTTTATGGCTCTGTAAGTCTATAAAATAATTCGTCAATGCGAGCAGTAATAAACAAAGTTGTATCAAACTTATAACGTCAAAATAATTTTACTTCATAAGTTTCACGCGGACGTAGTCGCAGGCCACAGCTAGTTTAAATATAAATCGGTTTAACTGGATCCTGATTCACGCTCCCTTGCCTCACTTCAGTAGGGTCGTATTGATTCTGTTACGTTTGGGACACCCATTAGGTCCTCATACACTCCAGCTAAATGTCTAAAAGCTTTAACGGTAATGATAATTTACTTTAACGTTTTGTTAAAAATATAATACTAATTCGATTTTCGCTTAGTATCTGTTTAAGCATCGGAAAACGGAATGAGGACATCGGCCGGGGTTCTGGGACCTGATGCCTGCTTCACCCACTAAAAGCGTCGGTATCGTAGTTCCTGCTTAGAAATGAGGAGCCAAGCCGTATAAAAACAAAACACATTTGGTTGTAATTAGTTGTTATTTATTGTATTGTCGTTACAGAAGTCCGTCTTATTTTTTACATACTATGTAAAGTCGATCGATATATAAAGTTAAGTAATTTTATATTTTAATTATTATTATTTTATTGTAGCCTCGATAATAAAATATGTAAAGCCCCGTAAAATGAACCCCGTCACCTCAATAACGTATTACGTCACGGGACATAATGATATAAGATGTGCCTCCGCCGAGTCGTAAATAACTAGGAATGCGCGATTGCGGGAAGGGGTCACAGACAAGTTAGCGAAAGAGGTCCCCTCCCCGGAGAAGGGGTCACAGACAAATTGACAAAGGGGGTCCCTGGGGGGGACAAACATCGTCCATCAGTCGCATGCTAATGTACCACGCGCATATAACATTACTCGCATTATAATATCACAGTTACGGTAAAACGTAACTGATAATATTTATTTCTTTGTAAAAAGTCCGGCAGCGCAATATAAATATATAATACAATACTTCTGATGTTGAAAGCGTCCGGGCAACGGCAGTAGCTTACCGTTATGTCTGATATCATCTACACTTTGGTCCCTAATGAAGAAAAATAGTTGAATGCTAAAACCTTGTCATTCTGCTTTACCCGTGGTTCTTAACCTTCTAGTCCCAAGCCACTTGACAAAGTTTTCTTTATTCCACGGACTACCCAGTTTGTTTAGTGATATTCAGTGGTAATATTTAGTAAATAAATGAGTAAAATTTAGAGGATTCTAAATCTAAAGATTCCAACGATCGCTTTGTGTTTAACTTCAATGTTGTGTTCCCCCTGTCACTTGTTTCTCGGCTCGCGGACCACTTGAGATGGATCACTGGTAGTCCGCGGGCCACCGTTTAGGAACCACTGTGCTACACTCACAGTTAGTGGTGCAGTTGGCTAACATTTTGAGTAGACTCTGAGCAATTTCCGTTACTCTGTAGCAAGGCGCGTTAAAAAAGTAATATTCCAAAGACAATCAATGAGGTTTCATGAGGTATTTTTGCTTTAAATCGTCACAAACAGATATTTCACACTTTGTCGGTGAGCACTTTTATTATGTCGACGTTTAGACTGCTCTCCAGCGACCGTGCTCACGGGTGGACTGCCCCGAAAAACGTCTGAAAAGCATTCGAAACGTCACCAATAGTAATCCGCGACAAAATCTTTAAGTATTTAAGCATCATGCGTGATACTCGCGTAAGCTTAAGAAATCATTATGTAGTGAGTTATCGCCAAATATTTTATTGAGTCGTTGAGTAATATAGACGTAGTTAGACACACACGATAATAGCTTGACAGATCGTGAAAGCGTGTTTGATGGCTTGTCAACAACAGACGCACGACCTAGTTCGAGAGGTCTTATTTCTTTTTGGGATTGAATTGTACGTCCGTAAACATTTAGATGGGAGTTATATTGGAAACCCTCTTAATTGACTCCGGCAAGGCCATAGAAAGGTTGTTTTTGGGCATATAGAGGTATTTGTTTGTTCATTTGTTCGTGTAGAACCCTTCCTTTAATCAATGTTGGATGAGAAAAGACTCGTATTAATGCACAGGTCACAAACATTTATAACTAGAAACTGTAACAGTTTTAAAAAAAAATGTCATTGAAATATATACATTATATTATTATACGATTTGCGTTTAATGTATATCCTTGTTGTGTTACTTCTACGCTATATATTTCACAAGTCTTACAAATACCAGTTTACTCTCGAGAACAATAATAATACGAACAAAATGTAACGGGTAATTCCGAAACATTAATCCGATTATCCGACATTTACGTTGAAAAGCGAATCATAGTTCTGTGGAGCCGATAACGAGGTGGAAATGAAGCTCTCGATCAGATTCAACGAGTCACCTCCGCCCACCCCCCGCGCCCGCCCCTTACGCCCGACACACGTGACCACTTGTACAAACATACTAATAATAAAGGTGTGTTTGTCGAACTGTCAACTGGTTCGCAGACCAATATGGAGAACACCTACTACGACTACGCCAATATTTGTTTATCGCGCTCAAATCGTATATTTTTCGAGATAGAAAAGTCTTTTGTGAAACTAAGAGTTCCGTAAAATTTTCGCATAACCAGTTTAGCGGTTTTGGTCTGAAGAGGGTTACCTTTGCTGTCTGTTAAGACAGACAGACACACATTCGCATCTACGATACGATGGATTGGTTACAGTAAGGGCTTCTCTCAGTTGCCTCACTGATTTTAAAAAGTCGGTAAGTTTAGTTTAGTAGGATAAGTCGAATAACGGTTACAAGTACGGTTTTCGCGAGACAAAAATAATTTTTGCGCCACAATGCTTAATACAGTCTGCGAGCTTTAAGCCTCTAACGCGCCTGTTTATTGGAATTATAACTACTTGTAACTGTCTAATTGAAGCCGATAATATCAATTCGATCGTGTATTTTGTTGTGTTGGTGATCTCTACAAATTACTGAATACCCTAAATGATTTGAAAGGACGAAACGAATGGAAAGTTGTATCTATGTATAATGGGGAAATTGATAGAGAGACATTGACGGACCTATGTCATTTGGTCGGTATATGTCAATTTCAATTTAGACGTGATCTGTAGGCTGAGTTTGACGTAATCCGACCAAATTACTTAGATCCCCGATCTGTATCCGTACAACTTCTCTGATTGTACAATTCAAAGTTATTATAACGATGAATGGCCAACATGGCTAACTTCAAATAATAATTATTTAGCTACTTTCTACAAAAATATAAATTAATACAATTAAAAACTTTTAAATTTTTTTAACAGCCTCTGAAGCTAAGCCTAAAACTCTCCAAAAAATCTTTGTCAAGTTATTTTTTGTTTACATGTATTAAGTAGATAAGTAGGTAACTAAATTTTAAGTGACTTAGTTTTAAGTGTATGTCCAAACGTATTTAAGTAGTTAAGGTCTTTAGTTGGACGACTCAAGATGGACGACCAACAACGTACAGAAGACGTAAATTCTGTCCTTAAATTTGTTATTGATGAGGTTTTGGAGGAATCAATTATTGAAATACCTACTAAAAGGACAACGACGAAAAACTATAGCCCTGCTTACCAACTTCACAGAAAAAAAGAACATATATACGGTCGAATTGAGAAACCTTCTCCTTTTTTGGAAGTCGGTTAAAATAGAAAAGTTTCTAATTATCTGGGTAAGTAGTAACTAAATTTAAACTTGCAACTTGCTACTAAATTTTGTGTTTACATGCTTTCAAAACTTAAAATTTAGTTAAAATTTAATTACCTACTTATCTACTTAATACGTAAACAAGACAATAAATGTAAAATGCTATGTTAAGTTAGGCAATTATTATAAGTAAAAGACTTATTTTATAAACCAATTAAATCTCTTCAAATAAACGTGCCACTAACAAGTTACTTAAATATTAAATTGTAATTTTTCCAAGCAAGCTTTGTTATAACTATAAAAGTGTTAATCTTTCAATTTGATAGTTTCTCATGAATTTCCAAAATAATACGCACTTGTACATGTTTGTACTTTGTGGTGTGACAGTAGTAAATAAGTTAACTATCATATTATTTGGTATAAAATTAAAAACTACGTTGTGAGATTAGTTAATAGGTTTCAGGATCTGGAAAATGAGTGCTGTAATAAACAAAGCGAAGTGTTTTGGGAATGTATTGAGGTAGATTATTTGATAAATGTTTTCGCTGTAGCTGGTATTAGCTAGTCTATTTGTCTTCAGTTCAATAGTAAATTTATGTATTAAATATTTATTTTTATTAAACTCAGTAGTGCATTTGAATGTTGCATTCGAAAGAAATAATTAACCACTCGAGCGAAATCGACGTTGCTCATTTGAGTATCATTTAGTTTGCAACATTGAATGTAGGTTGAGCTGGAGGTCGAAGGTCACAGTAATTAAACCGAAAAGTGGCGGGTAAAGGTTATTTATAATTTGGGTTCGGCGGAGGCTGGAGGAGATGCACAGCCACAGCCAGGGGCACGCCGTAAGGTCAACTAAGTGGGTCACGCAACACGTAAATAAGCGCGCGTTTTTTGTGCATCGAGTGTATGTACGCCTGTGAGAAAACTACAATCAGTTTTTTAAAACATACTGTGTACTGTGGTGCGAGAGTGCGTAAGGGCGCTCGCAGACCGGTCGTGCGGCGCGTGCGGTGTCGCGCGAGTCGCGGCAGTCGCGCGGCCGCTGCGGTCGGCGGGTCGCGAGCCACTGGCCCGGCTCCGCCGCGGCGCCTGCGCCCTCGCACCGCTTAATATAACTTTAATCTCGCCGAGCGATACAACATACTCGAACTTGTCGAACTATAAGCACCTCGGCCGCTTCCTGCCGGGACGTTTCTCGTAAAGCTTCGCTATTTTTATCACATTTTTATCAATATTGGGAAGTGATATCTTATATTTTACGAGCATTTTCTTTCTGAGGATAAAAAAGTCTGAGAATATAAGCAGAACAGTATATAAGTTTAATCTTCAAGACCGTTCACTGAAATGAAATGTCAATCGCGGTGCGCTCAACCGACGACCACCCTAATAATGAGAACTTACTTCATCCACATGGAATGTACACGTAATAATATCGATGAAATTGTAAATATTTTTCTGCCGTCACTGCTGGAAGAAATTTCTATAAAAGTAAGTAGTAATAGTAAGTAACAGTGCCTGTTGTGTCTTTCTGTTAATGTGTATTTGTTGTTAATTATTTTTGTGTAAAATGAACTTGTAAAATAAATAAATAAAAAACTGTAATGTAAAGCGTATTCAAAGGATCCCATCTCGGCCGGTGTTTTGGCGCTAAACGTATGCATGAGCTCGACCGTTTATGCCCTCAGGTATGCAAATCGTCTGTTGTCGTTACATCTCACCGGGCCGGGTGCGCGGGGTGCGGGGAGAGGGGCCCGGGGGGGGGGGGAGTACTTTCGCACCTTTAATCTCGCCTCGTGTGGCTGCCGCCTTAGTATTCTCTTCACGGCGTAATAAATTAGGACTAATTTAATTTTTCACTGAAGAACTCATTAAAACTTTAAGAATTATTAAACAAAATTAATCGGAGCGTTTCGGCGCGCCGACTGTGTGTTTATCTTACGTTTTGATTCAAAGCTTTATTATTTTAGCTGTGTTATTATAACTTTTGTATACAGAGAGCAATGGTCTTGTTACGGAGGGGCGGGGGTTAATACGGATTCAATTTACATTTCGTTATTGAAAAGGAAACTTTTATATACACGTTACATGTTTCTGACAGTCTAATATAATGAGCAATATATTTTCTTTTGCTTTTAATAAAATATCATCAAAGATTATGTTAAGCGAAATTCGAAGTTAATTTATTATATTCATATTGTGTATATTAAATTACTTTTGCGGCATGGCGTAGTCTAAAAGTGTAACGTAATTATTAGACGGGACTTAAATAATCGTTACTAAAGATGTAGCTGTTATACTATGAAAATCAAATAACATACTGGTCGTAAACTAAAATATTGTAATATAGTCGGAGGATTTCATTTAAATACAAATTAACAATAATATAAATATTCATTTATTATAACTAGTTATAGAATCATTATTATATTATGGACAAATTACCCTAACCGCTATAAACGCTTGAATGAGCTTTAATTCCATTATAAACAATAAAAATAATTAGTAGAAAAGTAACGCATTGTAAACGCTACGCCGCCCTACGTAGCGCGGCGTAGGCCCGTTCGTAGCATGCCGCTACGTTCTGCTACGCCGCGTAGTACAGCGCTACGATTATGTCCGATTCGTAGCGAAGAACTACGTATTGCTACGCTTTGTAGCGCATCTCAAATTTTAGCTTAAAGCCAAGTCAACTTTACTTTTGATCAAAATATTATGGTAAGAACAGCAGCTGTATAATTGTGGCGAATACAGCCGCTGTCTTCGCCATATTTTGATCAAGAGTAAAGTTGAGGTGGCTTTGCTACCAGTGTATCGGAAAACACAATTATATTCACCATGTTTGGTTATTGGTTAATGAGCTTAATTAAAAACATGTCTGGTGTGACTTAAATACATTCTTAACACCTCTGAGATGCACATATTATGCAAAATATATTTTTTACCAAATGCACATAACATTTCTGTAATCCAATCCAAAACCAAAAATGACGGTACCAATTTGAGTTTTTTGTGACGTCACTACTATTCTTTGCGTGGCTGCCCCCAAATGTTTGTGACGTCACTACTGCTCTCTGGGCAGCAGTTCGCCGCGGGCAACAGCCTCAATACGGTCACGCGGCAGTCGCATGGCAGTGCGCTGCTCCTCCACCAGCAGGTCGTGCGCCCCGAGCCGCCGGTAGAAGCCCAGCGCCAGGGAGTTGCTCTTCAGCACGTGCCAGTCCACGCGGTGCACGTTCTGCTCCACCGCCAGCTGCGAATAGACTTATCTCTAATGATGTGACCCAAAATAAATTTGAAAGTGGGCAAGAGTGGTCTTTAACTAATCTCGTCAAAGCAACCCTGCAGATTAAAAAATATTGGGCAATTGCCTATCTACTGCCTATGCTATGGTCCGGGATATCATCTGGGATCAAAGTGGATAAACTGGAGCATGACTGTTTCTGCTGTGTAACCGAATTAAAATTTTGTTGTTTAATTAGCTCTATATAGCCTGGGTGTATATATTATACATTCATCGCCCCCCCCCATCGCACCTCCCTGCGCACGCCCGCACAGTACCTGGCACAGCCGCTGCAGCAGGAGACGCGCAACACCCGACCCGCGCGCCGCCGGCCGCACGTACAGGTCCTCCATGTACAGCGCACGGCACGTCCAGCTGGAGTAGGCGCGGTTGCAGAGCGCGTACCCAACCACCTCGCCCCCCACTTCACTGATCAGCCCGAAGTACCACGGCGGGGACGTCTCGAAACCGTCTCGTATCAGATCTGCAGGTTACTATAACGCTTCAGGTTCTGTTAAGTTGAAAACTTAATTCTTAAGTTGAGAATGCAGACGGCACAATTACGTCATCTGGTGATCGCGGCCAGTACAATGTTATTTGTGATCTGTCAGATGGGTTTATAATAACACTACAGAATAGCTACAGAACCGCCGGTATCCGGTTATGAATAATTTGTGTTGATCTCTAGAAATATTACCCAGTAGAGAATATCAAAACAAATATATGTATGATAGTTTTGATTGGTTACTGATAAATCACGAAATGATAAGCTGCTTGGGTTTTCCACGACCGTGGTGAACTCAATATATATTATTTTTGTTGTTTATTAGCAATGAAAATGTACCGATACTAATCATGATTTTTATGAGTTCTGGCAAACGACATGCTGGTGAATTTGCATACCGCCGGAAGTTCGCGACAAATTGAGGAGCAATTGGAACACAAACACCCTGTCCTTAAGTTAATGGTCTTGTGAAGGAAACAGATAAATAGTAAGAGCGCGTTTTTATATTTTGTCCTCGTACTCGTATTGTGTTTGTTATAATGTTTTAATCATGAGTCAAAATAAAGTAGTCTGTAAAATTATTAATAGAAAAGTGAAATTCTTCTAATGAAAATGTTCCATACTAGCAAAACCGACAGACATCGTCCCGTCGTCGGGGTGATTCCTCTATGTTACACATTCTCGAGTTCCCTTGAACACCTAAATAATATCTTATTAATACAGTCACTAAATGGGAGTTAAATAAATCACCAGAAATAACACAGACAATATAAACATTAATATTTAGTACAATATAAAAGATAACCTTCTTGTGTCAGCACGGGTCCGTCGGGGACTCCCTCATACGTCGCCAACTCCTGCACATAATATACATTATACATTTAGCACTATCCCCCTAATCATAAAAATGTTTAAGTAATGCTTAACTAATCACGGTTTGCTGTCGCTGAAAGGGACAGCGAACCATAATTAGTTAAACATTGCTTAAATATTTTTATGAATAAGGGGGTATATTTTAGTTTATCCTAAAACAAACTTCAGTATGAACGGTCGCACTGGACTGATAGATTATAATTTTATTTGGTTTTCACTGACATAATGTCATACTTTATATTCCGATTAAATTCTCTCGTGGAATAAATCATTTGTGTATACGTTCAATTTTGGAAATCACGGGCTCGTAATTAAATTATTTATAACTTGGTGGAGTTTCAACTATTGTTAATATTATCACTATCAAAGTTAGATATAATACAGTCAAAACGTATCGTATTTTCAACCAAAATGTACTGCACTATATAGTGACATAATTATATATTATTTTTGCAACTTTACAGCAAACAAGCTAAATGTCAAAAACACAGAAAACTCGACTGCGTGAACCATTGTAATTTAAACACCAAGTTATGTATATTTCTAGAATGGCTATTTAAAGTCCTTCTTTTTGACACCCTACTCGACCTAAATGGTTGGACAAAAATTTTTGGAACTTAACAATTTTGACTTCAAAATCCGCCATTTTGAAATTTAATGTACCCAATATCAAGACGAATATAACCATACGTCATACGTTAAAATCTATCCAGCCGTTTAGGCTGCAGAGCGTGCCAAATAATTATTCATACGTACATACTCTCAAAACATATAACCCTCCTTCTGGCGCAGTCGGGTAAAAAGTAATATTAAAACTTATTTATTATTTAAACCTAACCTTTTGGTATCACTTTAATTAATTTCTATCGCAATTAAGAACATTACGCAATCACAGAAGCATCTTGTCACGACAGCGACGCCAGAATTCCTACAACATGAAGGGCTTCTGCAGTATGTACAGAATTTTCTACCCCTAAAAGGACCTTATTATTGTGGTATAAGAATCATTTTCGTAGAATCTAAATTTGATCGTAATATATAGGGACGTCAGCTTTATAATAATATACGGAGTGGCCGTGCATAATATATGACGTCATAATATGTGTTTAGTGCGGTATTTTGTGAGACTGTCGTGGTATATTTTTAAAAATTGCTTAGATTTTGAAACACAATTCTCAATCTTTAATTACATCCTTGGAGGTTCCACTAAAATATCCAAATAGGCCGTCTCGACCGAGGTGATATCAAGGCCACACAAACAACTGACGTGTAACGGTTTTGTGCTGTATTTCGTTCAGTGAGTGAGTTTACGGGTGGCCCAACTTCCCTAATCCATCTATCCCTATTTCCATTCCCTGTTGCCTCATAAAGGCCGGCAACGCACTTGCGACTCTCTGATATAACGCGTTGGGCCACGGCAGGAATTAAAAAAAACACATAGTTTTGAACACCATTACAAAGGACTAAAAATATTTCAGTTCGACCTAGGACACATCCTCACCCGTTAGAATTTCCAAACAAGCATGGAAGCTTTTTATATTTCAAGTTTTAGAAATCCCTGGTATACATTTTAGATGTTTAAATGAACACGACTTGCTGAAGGCTGGTCTGATCACAACAAATTTGTTGTGAAACCCTAATTAATCTATTTTCTAACACTTTATTCAGGCCGGGTCTTGAGTTAAAATAAACGTATGATAACGCATTAATATCAGACATTATAAATATGGAAAAGAGCAGCTTGTTTAATAACGTTAAGCTGCAAAGTTCTTTGAGCAGTTGAAGATATTCATGAAATCGTAGAGCTAGTTTATATTCCACGATATTATGAAACAAAGACCACAGTCCATTATTCTCGATCGGCAAATAATTTATTGAATAAACATCATATACGGCGGTATCGCCGAGATCTGTCTCACATAAATTATGTGGAGTTTGATTCGTATTTGATGTGCGCTGAGATGAGGCGGCCTAGCGCCCTATTACGTACGATAGAGATTAAAAATATAATTCCCACTAATCCTACACAAGTATTGTTAATATTATTATTTAACGCATTTTTCTAAAGCATCTTGCGCTCTCCTTTGAGGTGGTATATCTATTCCAAATGTTTTGAAAACAAGAACAGCTAAGTGAGTGTTGCGTTCTAATAAACTATCTCACTCAGGAAAAACTTTATAACGATTAAAGAAGGGATAGCTTTTTAAACATCAACATTAAAAAAAAATCAGACTTCAACCAGTAAAGGATTTACATTTTAATGAGAGTCATCTTTGTTGATGCCGCGTAGGAGGCTAGGACGCCGCTGCTCCTATAAGGAAAGCGTCCACTGCACTGGAATCGAACTGTACGGAGCGGACAGAGCGTCGTCATTATCGAAATACCAATGGGGATCTACTGCCGTCGGATTCAGCATCGGCAATTTAGTATAACAAGGCCCTGTTTCACTGCTTACTGTTAAAGTTTCTGTTAGGCTATCCACATCTTTTTTGACAGATTATCCATACAAAATCTGTCAAATAAAGTTGTATCTGCCGAATAAATAAGACTATCTGTAAGCTGTAAAACAGGCCCTAAGACATCTATCAAAACGTCAATTAGTCAAAAGTCATAAAGTAAAGAGTTGCATACAACAATAATAGTGTAAAAAGGTTTTTAAAAGTTTCTGCATGTAAACGTCATATTTAAAGCACATCGCAAATACGTCAAAACTCAAAACGTCAGAATTTGAACAAAGTTCACTTCGGATGACAACGTCGGGAAAAAATACCGCCCTGTAGTGCAGAGTTGACGATCCAGCTCCATAGAAATCCGCTCCGTACACTCCGAATCTGGCGCAGTGCACGCGCACCTTTAGACCGCTGGCGCCGCCCCTAGACCCGGGGAGTTGGAGTTTGGTGGGGTGATAGGGAGTATCTAAACTTCGATTAGACTATAATATACCTCATACGGTATACGTAATAGTGTCGTGTGCGAGGTCGTTTGAGTGATATTAATATTGATGAAGCCAATTCGCGTGACGCGGCGAGAGCAGCCTCTATACGTTCCCCACATAACTTACTTCATTATATTGGTGACTAAAATAAATGTTTGTGTATATTTTTATTAAATTTTTGTAAGTGAGTGTGTCATTTAACTACTAAGCGATTGAACTAATTTGAATATTTTTCTAGCCATTTAGGTGGCAACCCAGATGACTGACCCAAAATAGTTTTTATATAAAAATATGTGTTTTTCACAGCTAGCAGTTAGATTTTTTTTCCGGTTCATTTAACAAAATGTGTAAAACATTTACAATCATATTATAGAATTGTATATATTATATATACTCTTTCAATATTCCAATAAGTATTACGGATTAGACTTATCAAATCCACCCAAAAAATATGCAAAAAACAGCAGATTAAAGCTATCAGTCATAATATTTTTGTAAACTCAATAATGTTATCAGCTCACGTAAATCTGTTTTATTTTCTCTCTATCTCTCGGGTCAAACTGATACTGTGATGGCATGGTAGTGTTATATCATATTTTCAGTTATTTAATAATAAAACTGTAATAATAAAAGTTATAATTAGCAATTTAATCTCATTACTCCAGACGTAATATTAATATTGCCTTCAGAGACTCGGCGCACCACGCTAGGGGTGTACCGTGGAACAACGGACATCGAAAAAAGTATTCTATTTTGATAGATACGTGAATTAACGTCAGTCACGTAATGTAACATTAAAATAAGTAGCACAAAACGTTCCTCAGAGATTTGTTAGTATATTTACATAATCCAAAATAAAGTCGACATTCTAATTACGTCATACCATTTGCATACATTTTAGTCAGTGATTCTATATATAGAAGCGACGAAATACGTGTTGTCTAGCCTATAACTGCTAGCAGTCGCATTTTAGCGAGAAATCAGATGGCTCATAATATTTCTATAGGCGAGATTCGAGAGATATTTATTACTAGTTGCTGAAGATTAATAACAGGGAGGAATCCAATACTACAACGTCTGGTGTAGAGTTATAAAAATCTAATTTTAAGTAATGAAAAGACTTTTTGTCATAAAAAAAAAAAAACAAAAACATTTGTCCGAAATTTAAAAGACACGCGGTCACCCTACCCTGAGATAAAAGTTCTCCGACCAGACAATGTAATTAGGTCGAAAAGAAAAGAAATGAAGTATTAACTTTCGCATTCAGTCGATACGCGCGTGACGCGGCGTGCGCCCGCCCTGAAGTTGGCAAACATTTCAAATGACATCAATTGTATAATGTCCTAGTTGTAGCCCGCGACTACGTCCGCGTGAAACTTTATAAATTCTCCCGTTTTTACGATATCTTTTTAAATGCTGCTCGGCGTGATGTTATATGGCCTTCCTCGATAAATGGACTAACCAAGACAAAAATAATTTTTCAACTATGGCTAGCAGTTCCTGAGATTAGAGCGTTTAAATAAACTTTTCAGCTATATTATTGAGTATAGAAGTATAGATAGATAAGTCGATATGAGTTAGGTACCCAATTACGTACACTCCATAGGAAATATCATTAATTTAGGGCAGACTATCTAATATATAAAATTCTCGTGTCACAGTTTTCGTTGCCATACTCCTCCTAAACGACTTGACCGATTTTGATGAAATTTTTTGTGCTCATCCGGTATCTATGAGAATCAGCTAACATCTTTTTTTCATCCCCCTAAATGTTAGAGGAAATTATTTATATGGCAAAACAATGTTTGCCGGGTCAGCTAGTATTTTATAGAAATGTTTAATATCAGTTTCAGAGTCAATGGGACATGCTAATCTATACATCCATACATATAAAAAACAGTAAAATTGGCGTGTCTGTACAATTAATATTTATACAAAATTATCAATGTGTTAACGAACAGTAATACAAGACATATCAATAAAAAAAGTTGTCTGTTTGTCTGTTAGTACGCGATAATCTCCGGAACTACTGAACGGATTCAAATAAATCTTTTTTTTATTTAATAGCTATTAAGTAGGCAACACATAGGATACTTTTTATCTCGGGAAAATGTACGGTTCCCGTGATATACAAATTTTCACGTAACGAAGTCGGGGCACCTACTAGTCCATAATATAACTCTCTCGCGTTACTCTCCTTACCACCCGATGACGCAAAGTCGATAGTAAATAAAGTCTAAAAATGAGAAGTCAGATAACAATAATAATAATTACTAGAGGTCGCCCTGTGGTAGAAATTCGACCATAAATACTTAAAATATTATGTTTTAGTGAGGAGCTATAAAAAAACTACAATCTATTCTCAATTTAATCACAGACTTCAATTTGGCATAAAGGTCTCGTTACCAGGCCGTTAATTTAAAAAAAATCAGACTTCAACCATGAACGAATAGAGTATTTCGTGTATGATTACCGTGTCATGTCAAAATTTTGTAGTGTGCGTGTTGCAGTGTGCTTAGCGTTTTATTTTTTAAAATATAGACAAACTAGCTTTTCCCGCAGCTTCACTCGCATTAAGAAGTATTTTCTTACAAAGTTTCACCCTTTGGAAGTAAAATGTCATAAACGCTTAAAGACGTATTTATTTATTTTGAATCAGCAGCTCAGAAACAAAATTTTAGTTCTCTAACTTGAGAAATAACGAACTTTCGTAGAAAAATTTATAGAATCTTTAACTGCCTTTTCACTCTCTTAGATATTATAGATAGGATAGAATTTCAAAACGCTTATGCTTAAACACATATCCATTTATTTTAGATCAGTAGCCCAGAAAGAAAATTTCATGTCTTTAACTGAACAAATGACGATGAATCTTTAACTGAACTTTCATACAAACTTTTAACCCCTGTTTCACCCCCTTAAGGGTAGAATTTTTAAAATTATTTTATTAGCGGGTGTCTACCTAATAAAACAATCTTACTCACCAAATTTCATGGCTGTAGCTTTAACAGTTTTTGCTCGGTGATGATGAAACAGTCAGTCAGTCAATCAGTCAGGACTCGTTATTTTATATAGATCATTCAGTCTTCATTTGCTTTACTAAATTAGTTTTTTAAACTAACGTCGACAAAGATCGCACGACCATTAAACGTCATAATATGGATAAGCAATAAATAACAGGCAATAATTCATTCATATACATAACAAACAATGTCTCATGTTTTTAATGAGGTAAAGTGGAACCTTGTTCATTGCACTCTAGTTACTGATGTAGTAACGTGAAATCGTAAAAATTAAGCTGTGCGTCCACTATCTTGGAATCGAAGTGTACGAAGCGGACAGAGCCTTGTCATTTAAACGTCGATGGGGGTACGTTCGTATTTAGATGCAGTGGACGCGCAGCTTGAATATCAGTGGAACAATTTCATTCTATATCGATCATATTGCTAAGAAATATATATTCTGTCGTATTAACCAGGTCAACTGTGTTAGATGGGACGGTACATTGTCTGTGCCGTATGTTTTGGAGTGTGGAATGAGACAAGGTGGGCTCAGTTCACCAACTCTGTTTAATATATATATAAATGACCTCATTGATGAACTCAGCAGCACCAGGGTCGGCTGTTACATAGATGGAGTATCTGTCAACAATTTAAGCTACGCGGATGACATGGTGCTGCTGAGTGCATCAGTGTGTGGGCTTAGAAAACTGTCAAAAATGTGTTCAGGGTATGCCACCTCACATGGGTTAGCATACAATGTCAAAAAAAGTGTGGTTATGGTTTTTGAGGAC
>JAOTAV010062588.1:0-14540 GCA_026546445.1 Cyclargus thomasi | reverse complement strand
ACCACATCGCCACCATAGCGCTCATCTCCTTCAGCTGGGTCTGCAACCTCCACCGTATTGGGACGCTGGTGCTGCTGACGCATGACTGCGCAGATATTCTGCTGGATGTAAGTATAAGGAGAAGACAAAATTGAAATAGGATTGGCACATAACAAAATTTGCGTTAGTTATCTAGTAGTAACAAAGCCGCTGACACGTATTAGCGGCACAAGCTGGCAGCCTATATCGATAGAAGCATTTCAACGTCGCGCACTGGCTTGTGCTGCCAACATGACATGTCACATGTTGGCAGCACAAGACAGATTTACACTTTTATAACATTTATAAATCACAGATATCAATATAAGTTTTATTGACAGATAACTTCCAGCACTATTCAATGTCATTTTTTTTTATTTGCGTCATTTTGGCGCTGATGGCAGTGGTGGGCGGAAAAGGAACTAATGATAGAGATGGACAATGAGCCTGAATGTATCGATGAATAGGTTAAATACTGCGCAATTAATGTATAGTGATGCGATTGTAGACGGCGAGAGCTAGGTAAGGTTTCTATAGAAAAAAAATGTATTTCCAATACCATTATTTATTACTTACCTTCACACACACACTGTTATAACATAACAATGTTATAACACTTATAAGTCACAGATATCATTATAAGTCTTATCGCCAGAAAACTTCCAGCACTATTGAATGTCATTGTTTTCACTCATGACTAAGCGGCCATTAGCAAATTACGTCAAATTTTTAGTACTTTTCCCGACCAGGCGCCTCCCAAATCGTCTCAGTAATGAGCTGTCATTTCAAAGGGTGCTGTCAGTCCAGCGTATTTATACAGTAGGGGTCAGCGATTTTATGTGAAGTCGTTAGTGGCACCAATTCTTAGTTTATAACCGCAACAGGCTAGTTTGAAGACGCGAAATGACATTTCAGGCAGCGAAGGCGACAAAGTACGCGAACTACCAGAAGACCTGTGACGCCATGTTCGCCGTGTTCACCGTGCTGTGGATAGCGACGCGACTGGGGATATACCCCTTCTACATCATATGGAGGTGAGCATTTTACCCCTGAACAAAAAGGAGGGGTCGTTTGTTTGTGTGAGAGTTGCGTGCGAGCGTAAGTACAGTACCCGGCAACAATGATTGCACATCGACCTTTAGAAAGAGACAATCGGCTAATTTCAGCTTCGTAAAGCATTATTATAGTCTGACTACTATAAGTTGAACCTAGAAAAATCTTCCAAATTTCAAAATTTCGTAGATAGTATCACATAATTATGGTGGACAACCTAAACAAAAGTATTTCAATATAAGTTTTTGTAAAAAGCAAAAGGTTGTTCTTATTAAGATTTATCGAAAAAAAGTGTTCATTGCTATAAATAAAATACAATGTGTGTAATTCGAAGTATAATTTATTTGCTATTTTTAAAAGTCAGACTCCTAATACTAGATGGAGGGGCAAAATTGTATTTCCCATATCTTACTATATGTCATTTTCACACATCTTTTATAAAATTATTAACATGTTATGTCTTACATACAAATCCAAAGATCATTTATATAGAAATACTCATGATCAAGTATCAAAATCATGAAATACAAATGTAGTTCAATTATAACTAAAAACAAAAGTCTGTGTCGGAATAATGTTGCTAGTCCAAAAAAATGATTTTCAGACTATATCTTTGCTCTATCTACTTTTCGTTGTTCTCTGCGCGTGCTAACTTTCATGTAGTATATATAGTAGCACTTCCAGTAGGAAGTGCTACTATATATATTCCGTACCTTTAAGCGATATGAAAATTATTCACAATTAACGCCCAGTGAAGTTGGCACGGACAGCAACTTTAGCTACTTTACAATATATTATTTTTCCAGCACGTCAATCCGAGCGCCCATGCTGCTGCCGATGTTCGCGGCGTACTACATCTTCAACTCCCTGCTGTGCCTGCTGTTGTTACTCCACTTGGTGTGGACGTGGCTCATCCTGCAGCTCGCGTACAAGTCCATCAACGCTGGCAAGGTTAGTTGACTGTATGTCTATGATAATGGACACCAAACGCAAGACTGCACCAGTGTGGCCACAGAGAAAATACTAGAAGTAACTATATATATCGGCCTAAGCAGCTGTGCAATGTGATTGTTAACTAGGTTCTGACGTCATACTGCGGTAGTGCTACCGTTCCCGCGTCTATACGCGTGTAGCGCTGAAGAAGGGCATGGGGGGGTTTTAGTAGCTAAACTCCCGGCGCACTGAGCCGGGGTAGTCCCTGTCGCCTTCCCCCAAGGTGGCGGGGAATGCGTAATGCCCCTCCAAAAAAAAGGTTCTGACGTCATCAACGTGGGCGGGGCCTAAACCAGTATGACGACAGCGTTTGTGGTGCACAAATGATATTCGCATTAAATTTTTTTCTAAATTTCAGAAAGAAAAGAAAAATGTTTTTTATTATGTGGAAGTTATTTAACATTCGTTTTATTTTGTATTTAGTTATTTAATGTTCGTTATATTTTTTTAAAATGTAATACATATTGTAAAGTAGTATATATTCATCCATCGCTTCCTTCACACATCACACACATTGTAATTTTCCACATTTTTTAGTGAAAATTGTCGTGCAAGTTTTTCTTCGCCGGTTCTTCTCGCCGGGGACCGGGGTAGTTCCCGAACCGGCGGTAGGCACCTTAGTGCCAACGTACAAAAAGTGTAGTAAAATACCTATTTTAAATTAAAACAAATTTTTATTTTCATATATTTTATGTTATTATCAACAGTGTCGTATCTTGTTGTAAATCGTAATTATATGGTGTTGCACTATACCACACCTTGACCCGAAAAATATTAGAGAGAAGAGAGCTCAGAAACTATAGGTGTTGCCATTATCAAAGAAAAATCTCATTGATAAATTTTTGAGTTATATGATGTACCTACGTATTATACAATACTTCTAAATTTTTTTCAGATGGAGGGTGACATTAGGAGCTCTAGTTCGGAAATAAGTGACAGCTCCCATAACTCCAACCACAGCACACCAAACCGTGCTAATCATAAGAAGTAAGTTTTTTTTGGGAGTTTAACTTGGTTTTCTTAGTGTTGCCAGTAAAAAGAATTGCATTACTGTCGCTGATATAGCTTGTCAAGAACAAAACTTAAAATTGTTTTCTGTTCGTATTAGAAAATCGAAAAAAGTCACTGAACATTGATTGTATTAAAAAAAAAACAATGCATTACTCATTTTTTTGTAATATTTATTTTCATTTTAATTTCAGGGACTCGTAGGGTTCGCGCTTGAGGCGTCATGTGTTGGCGTACGGAGGTTTCAGATGCAAGCTTAAAACGTTTAATAGGTATACTTAAATATACACCAACTTTGCTTAATAACTTAGATTCTAGATTAAGTCAGGTCAAACTGAGTCACGACAGGACGTGCAGGTTTAATCAAAATAACGCTTCTCCACTTCAACATAAAGATGTTTAGAGAACCTAGGTAGGTCTAAGGGTTTGTATAGTCCGCAGGAGTGTAGAGTGAAACTCGCTATGTGGTCATAACAGGAATGCACTGCTTTAATACAATTATTATTATTATTACAGCATTCGATGAAAACAACTCGGCGTCGCATCGGGAATATTCTAGACAAGATTATTTCAAATTAAGTTTGTAAACACGTTGTTCGTTGTCGAGTGGTAATAATAATAAGTTGCGTTAATTCTAAAATTGTTGTAATGTTTCTAGATGTACGTACTGCTATAGATGTAAATTAAAACTAATTAATCGGGATCGGGAATCGGGTGCGTTAAGTGCAGATTACTTATAATGCAACGTGAAAGCATAAAATTTTATAAGAAGATATAAATTTGATTGCCAAAGATATAAGCCCAATACGAGGTGGGGTACACAGTGCGAAGAAAATGTATGAATGAAGATAATGTCAGTATTTTAATTTTAATCAATTTGCAAAGGTCACGCCACGTTGCGACTCAGTATGATCTTAACCCTAATGAACAAATATCACACTTATTGTGATTACAAAGATACAAAAGGAATGCGTTTGATATGTCAAATTCTATTTTTACTAACCTCAGTCATTCATAGCTCTGTCGTTTATATATTTTGTCGTATGTACTTTAATTATTGTGTTCGCGCTAATCTCGGAGAGCTTTTAGCCGCTTTTTTCCTGTTTGAAATTTTGAAAAGACGATTTTCTGGAGATTTGTGTCTATATTTTATGAATAAAGTACTTATATTTAGCGAGATTTTGTCAGGAAGTTCGTCAAATACGGTTCGCCCATTTTACGCGTGAGTAGCCTAAACCATTTGATATTAGTTAAATAAAAATAAAAGTAAGAAGTTAAAAAGAATACAAAAAAGTTTGTGTGTGCATTATATCAAAATTGATATCATAGTCAAATGCGCTTAAAGCACCTTCGGTTTTACACCATCATATAATGTTTAAAGATGACTTTTAATCTTTGATGACGGTGACAAGAAAAATAGCTGTGATAAACATTGAATAGAGTTTGACATTCTTACACATGGTAACATCGAACAAAAGTTATCGGCAATTGCCTTTGGTAATTTTAAAATATCATCATTTTTGTACACTTCAAATGATATCAATTGAGGAATTGAGCGTAGTAAAAATGTAAATTTTATTTTAATATTTATTATTATTAGTAATTGTTGAATGATAGGAAGTTACACAGTGGCGGGCAAAGTTTTGTCGCGACGTATGTCGTAAATGTGTTGCCTATGATAATGACTTTTAAATTTAAGTGTTGCCAATTATACATTTGTTATTATTGCTAAACTCAGCAATAATATCTTATTGGGTTAAAAATTGCTAGTTTTTGCAAATATCAGTTATGATAGAATATACTTAAGTACATAAACGTGCTAGAGACTATTGAAAAGAATATATTGTAAATTACTGTTTTTTCTATTTACGTTGTTTGTTTAGTCCTATTTAATAATTATTTCAGATAAATGTATTATAATAATACTTTTATGATTTCATTACATATATAAAAGTATGTAAGTCTCATATTTAATATAAAACGCATACATATCTATGAACAAATATCTACGCTCAATGTGCTCACTGTTAAGGAAGATATGAGTATGATCACAGGGCTGGTTCTCACGTACCTCAAATGTCATTATTGCTTTGGGGTAGTTCTTTTGGGTTGAAGGAGAATTGAGTCTTGGAAAATAATAATAAAAATTTAATTCGTACGGTCAGTACTTTACACATACACACGGCTACTCGGCTTAAGCATGTTGTACTTCTAGTCTCGTTACCTTAGTACATAAGCCTTACCCCACCAATGACACAATAGTGTTTTGTTTACATTTTTATAATTTAGAAAACCTTTAATTACCTGAAAGCATTTTATAACTTTTTAATCAGTTGGAGTACATACAAAAAGCAAAGACAAAAGTGCTGCACAGCAATGTCGTTACATTGTTACTTACTACAATGGTTTTGCTATATTTTTGATTACGAAAAGTCATTTTAATCTAAATGTTGATTATGTTATTTAAAAAGTAAGTTTCAGCAACTACGGTGTCGCCATACTTAAGCAAAAATTTTGGACATTTCTGTAGTTACGTGATCCTTGTGCACATATTATTTTGCATAACTTAATAACATTGTTACTTACTACAATGGTTTTGCTATATTTTTGATTACGAAAAGTAATCTTAATCAAAATGTTGATTCTGTTTTTAAAAAGTAAGTTTCAGCAACTACGGTGTCGCCATACTTAACCAAAAATTTTTACATTTCTGTAGTTACGTGATCCTTGTGCATATATTATTTCCATACTTTATTGTAGATTTTCTGTTCATATTGTTATTTATATAGCGGTAACTTACCGCTTAGGTGACTTGAAATATAATAATTAATAACTATCGAGATTTAGGGCCTATTTAACCTATTACTGATAAAGTTTCTGTTAGACTATCCACAACTGTTTTGACAGATTCTCCGTACAACATCTGTAAAAAAAAGTTGTGGATAGACTATCTGTACGCGGTAAAACAGGCCCTTAAAGTTTTAGCACAAACTGGCTATAAAATATGTTTTTATACAATAATTTCTGTACATAAATAGTAAGTTAAACATACCAGTTATTAGCGTTAAGTCTATCATTGTAATATTTTTTTCTAAACGTAATACTAGATTATAAGGAATAACCCCAGATAGAGAATTATACATTAGAATAAGTAGCTTTTTACTAAAAAAATCATTAAATATTCAACACCAAAAATTTTATGTTCCGTTTAGTTGTCTGTTCGGTCAGTTCCTTTTATGCATTTAATATGAATAAATAGTTTTACCAATTTCGCCTTGGGACCACGTTTATTGGCTTAAGATATATTTTTTAAACTAGTTAAAATTTACCAGTCTCTATTACTTACGCTGTAATGGCAGCTGTATACTCTCGCCGAGACACAGCGATACTGCACGAGTGCGTGAGTGTAAATGAGTGCACTCGCCTCTTCTCGCCTGTCAGCCTCAGGCGGAAAATATGGTGTACATCCACCATAGTAAAAGTCGTGAATCTTGTGTCATCCACAAAATATAAATAGGGTTTTTTTACCTTACGCTTTCTCTTGCATTACATTAAATATATTTTATTTTATTATATAACCCAGCATTTAAATAATTATAAAAATATTTTAACATCGTTGCCAATATAAATAAACAATTAGGGCTTTTGTCATCATCTCTGCCAAACAAGCTTAAATAATATTAACGCTACGTACTTTACTTAATTTTAATGTTTCGTTGTTTAAGTAACGAAAGTCGTATAGATTACATTTTCGTTTGATTTTGTTTGATATTGACAAAAATAACTATGTCTAAATGGTCACTTAGTGCCTTAAGCCAGATGAGTGAATGTTATGTGTTCAGAATTTTATATTTGCTTTTTAAATGATACAATTATTAAATGCTATCGCAGATAAAGAAATGACATAGTGTATACAGTTTGGTCCTCTTCTCGTACGGTGAATAATCGCTTGACGGACAAGGACAAAAACGTGCAATTTATATATGTCTACAGTCTGATTTTGTTATTGCTAGAGGCTTAGAGTATAAGTTGGAATGAGTACAGTGTTGAAAAAGTGTAGTAACGTTATTTTATTTTTTAGACAATCAGTCTCTTGTATACAATTTGGCATAAAATATAATTATACTAACCATATTTATGACCCAAAAATTTAGGGATTTTTGTTTAAATTAAATATTTGCTTGCAGTGTTGCCAGAAAGCATTTTATTGATTGGTTGGTACGTGGTACAAGATTTCAGCAATTCACAAACAAATTATTTATTGTATTAATTTAATTTAAATATTTAATTACGTCTAGGTAACCTATTTAAGCATTCCAAATTAAAATCTTTATTTAAATGTCAAGAAAGTAAAGGGTATAAATAATATTACGACAAATATTGCTCGATTTCTATGTATGTAGTATTTACAAAAGAGGCTTTTGATTGTTAAATATTGAACTCTTTTCATATCAATAATATGTATAATAAATTTAAAAAAGTATTAAGTTAACGTATGACGTAAGTTCTCGGGGCTAATGCATAGTTTAAATGTTTACGATTCATATTTTGAAATTTTGTTGTTTTTTTTTTTGGTTCTCAAAACTGTTGTTTTATGTATACCAAAGACGTCTAAGCACAATTATTAATGTTATTTTTTCTTTATGAATACGAATATTGTAAAAACAGCGATAAAAATATTTTACTCTAAAGAATTATTTTAAAAATTAGACATTGTTAGTAAATGAGTTATATATTTTGTGTTGTGACTGTATATTTTAAAAGAATAGTATGTATGCGAGCTTTGTTATGCACAGTATTGTTTTTATATAAACAATACATTGGAATAAAAATCATTAAAAAAAGATTTTTCGTTTACATTGCAAAATTGTACTGACCTAATATTATTTTAATTTTACATATTATATTTTGATTTTATAATATACTTCACTCATGTATTTTTTGTTTTTGGTGTTTATGGGCACTGTGGCGTGATTTATTCTAAGGTCATTTGTATTTAGTTCACTGTTGACCAGCGCCATTATTATTTTGGAACGACAAAAATCAAATTTATAATTTTTTTTACCGATATTGATTCGGCACCTATGTCGCAGCTGCTCTGTAGTGCCGTAGTACAAAATGAAACCTGTTGCCTATATGTTATACAGTACTAGGCATTTTATCGGCTCGAAATATTCTCGTTCTAGATGATAGTTGCCGGTAGCGAACCGTGTTTTAGCCACCTTGCAGTTCGTATGTATGCTAGCTATATTATTTAGCTCTTTGCAGATTGGCTAATCATCAGCTAGTATTAAAAATATAATTATTTTCTATGAGGACGTGAAAAAGTGATGTTGTGTTTTTGTATCTCTTCGCTAAATTTTTGTTGTTTCGGGTTTTAATGCGTTGTAGTGGTAGAATATAAACCATTTAATATTTTATACATTGTTATCATGCACAAGTGTGGGCAAGTGATACAACTAAAAGAAACTTGCTTTTTATGTATCCCTCCAAAACTCCGCTGGAAATTTTAGTAAAGCGTCTACCACTTTACTCAATCCACTGACTTGACGCTTTGACTGCACTGGCGATTTATTTTGACTTTGACTAGACTTTAGACTTGACAAAATATTGTAACGTTGCTAAAATTATTTAACCAAGAAAATTGATTTCCCACGGCCTTACTCGACACTGGCCATGGTTATATAGCCGTAGCGCCATAAAAAGAAGATAAAGATAAACTGTCTTTGTGCCTACTGTCAGCGCTGGCTTGTGTCAAGTTGTCAAACGTCAAATTAAAAGTGGGAGCGTGCTCCGTAGGAAGTGAATTTTTGCGGAGCCAAATCGAAATAGACAATAATTTCCTTATATTACTAGCTTTAAACAGTATATATTCCAAATAGGATTTACCGACTGTTTGAAAATGATTCGGACGCTCGTGGACGCGTTCTGGAGCGAGGACGTGTGGTTACCGCCTAACACAACCTGGGCAGACATCGCGCCCGGTCCGGATAAGGCCGTAATTTATACAGATCATACGCATGTGTTTTACCCGATACCGTTAGCCTTAGTTTTCATAACCCTACGTTACTTATTAGAGAGGTAAGTACAAAAATCCAATTAGAAATGGGCGGTACGGGCCGGCGACCTTGCCTCGGTTACAGCTTTGAAATAATCTCCCGTTCGTATTTACTATAGTTGAATTTACATTCATTAGTGTGCACATAATGCCTAATTAAATTTATTGCACTACTAAGTGTTCCCCGCTGCCGGTACCGACCTAACATAATAACTACATTTACAATAATGACAATAATTACCTTCCGTGTGGAATTAATAATAACTTTCGGAATATTTAACTGTATGCATGACAATACTGAGAACTAACTACTTTTTTCAACAATGTTTTATACTTTGCTAATACACTTCTGATTTTTATCTGTTGATTTTTTCTCAACAATTTTCATAGTTAGAATTCAAACTTGTTATTAGTGTTGTGGTATTTAAGAATTTGATGATAAAAGATAAGAAATAACTTCCTAAAAAGTG
Source organism: Cyclargus thomasi (assembly GCA_026546445.1). Lineage (NCBI taxonomy): Eukaryota > Metazoa > Arthropoda > Insecta > Lepidoptera > Lycaenidae > Cyclargus > Cyclargus thomasi. The sequence continues at coordinate 4,940 of JAOTAV010062588.1, read as the reverse complement.
AGGATATCCCATTAAGAGTTCTGTTTTATTTACAATGAGTATGGGATACATTTTTAATAAATAAATTAAGTTGAATGTCTGTATCTTATCTTTATATTTCATACAATTTGTTGATCATAAATCTAACAAGATAAGCAGTCTTAAAGTCCTTGTATAAATAAGGTTAAGGCTACTGTCAAAATTACCAAGAAAAATTAATAAGCTCCATTTTACTATAAGAGTACAATTACAAGTTTTTATTCACATTTTTTGTTGAGTACCTTAGTACTCAATTTATTTTATTAGATCAACATATGCTTCTACTAAAGTACACATAATCTGACTAGTTTAAAATGTTGCAGTAAAGTTTTCATTTTGCTTTGATTGCCGGACAAATATCTAAAGTAATAAACTTTGATAATACTAATAAAATAGATTTTCTTATATATATGTATAGTATGTTTGAGGGTATATTTACTCAATAATGCCATGCTTACTAAATAATGAAAAAAAAAATTATTTCAACAATATGGTAATTTTTTTTAATTTTAGTAAAAAAAATACATAAAATACAAGCAAACAATGCTAAACAATTTTTTTTTTAGTTTTTATTATAATGTTATTGATTTTCAGATATATTTATGCACCATTTGGTCTCTATCTGGGAATAAGTAACGTAAGGCCCAAAAAGGCTCCGACCAATCCAAAGTTAGAGGCTGAATACAGAGCTAATCCTAAGGCAAAAGAGGTAAGAAACAATAATTAGTCATCCAGACTTCCATTCTACTATTATAAAAGCGATGTCTATCTGTCACTCTGTCTGTCACCTCTGCACGCCCCAGCCGCTGTGCCGATTCTGCTGACATTTGGTATGGAGATACTTTGAGTCCTGGGGAAGGACATAGGATACTTTTTATCCCAGAAAATTAGACGGTTCCAGAGCGATACACCCATTTTAGGGGCATTGGAGTAGCGGGCATCATCTAGTTTACTATTTTTTATTATGATTGTAATGTTTGATTGGACTTAAATAGTGGGATAATGTAGATTAATGAGTTGTAAACATAACATACAAACTCATAAACAAAACTTTCATCAAATTAGCACATACAACATAAAGCGAAATATTTTGATTCGTAATTTAGCTTAATAAAGGTTTTCCTTTATATTGAAGATCTGTATACATTTTTCAGAATTAAAACTATTCTATGTTCTGTCCCAAGGCTCAAACTAGCTGGATAACGAATTTTATCGAAAAGATAACAGACTAACACAAACTTTTGCATTAATTACAGTTTCATATAAATTGTTTCTTCTTAGCTATGTTACGTAGCCAAGAAGCTGGATATGACGGAGCGCGAAGTGGAGCGGTGGTACCGTCTTCGTCGCAGCCAGGATAAGCCCTCCACCCTGGTGAAATTCTGCGAGAACGTCTGGAAGGTCACGTTCTATGTATGCAACTTCATCTTTGGCATCTATGTGCTGTGGGACAAGGCATGGCTGTGGGACATTGATCAGTGCTATATTGGATATCCACACCAGGTATGTTCTGTTTGGATAATCTTTTTAAGAAGTTGTCATGGTTTTTCGGTTTTTGTATCTTTATTATCTCTTTAAGCTTAGGGTGATAATGTAGTTTCGTATTTTAACTACTATGTAACTGCCTATTGTGTTTTTTACGATAGTACCAAGGTAACAGTAGGAAACACGAGTTTTTCTTTGAAATTGCTTATCTGAGAGCAATAACAGTTATTCAAGACAAATATTATACATATACAATACCCATAAACATACCACATTATATATTGTATTGTATAAGAGACTAGCAGGTATTTTAAAGTTTAAACATGGTCATTGTGTGCAAATATCTTTCTCAGCTAGTAGGTATGTAGGTACTATTATTATTATTATCTTTATTAAACGGCCAAGTGTGAGTCTTACTCGCGCATAACGGGTTCCATGCTATAATAGAGCAAAAACATATGTGCTAAGTATAAATATTTTATTTTAATACTGACTGAGTGAGAGACAATAGAAAATACATTTTTAGGCGCAACAGAGCTGTGGCGCGGTCTGGAATGAAAGTTGAGGTCGCTAAAGGAATCCAGTCCAGGGTACTAGGCTAACGTCGGCCCTGACTCTAGCCTTAGCCTAAATATAAAATAAGAATACTCCTACATAACTCCTTTTTTATTAGCTGCATGACAGTGATTAATGCTATAATGAGAGTATTGTTAGTGTTGAACCCATTACCTACGTCTACATCATTATTCATATTCGATTATGACTAAAGTCTACTCTGGAAGTCAAGGCAAGGGCGGTGAAAACTAAGACCAATGGTGCTAGTCATTTTTTTTCACAACAAGGTTTCTTTTTTTTTTTTTTGACATTGATTTTTATAACGCGCTTAGCAAACGCTTATAACTTGCATTTGTATCGAGCGTCTGCAGAGATGCGATCGCTCGACTGTAGCGATACGATAACGCGACACGGCTCGTGACTGCGATTCGCGATTGTATCGATGGAAACGCGCAACTTTCGAAAAGTATCATTGTGCCGAGTTCTATAAGCATCGATTTCGTAAGAAGTAGATTAACTCTAACATTAGAAAAGCTACCGGCGTACATTTTCTTTCAATAACGGAGTACCTACTCGGTCGCACGAGTTTTTGTCAATAATGGCGACTTTTTGTCCATCTAACTGTCGGTCGTGTCGTCAGCGCACACCGGACTATAAATCCCGCTATGGCATACAGCGGCCACTCGGGTTTGCCCTTCAAATCTAACCGAAGTTTACGCATTAGCCGCCATTGACCTTTTGTGATGGTGTGTGCGTTAATCGCAAAAAATTTGACCTTGTAACATAATGCGGCGGATCGTCGTCCCGTTAACCGTACGAGCGCTTGTACTTTTCCTATCAACCTGAAAACATATTGTTTTTCGGGATTGCTTCCCGCCCACCGAGTCTAGAAACTCCGAGCTTGAAAATTGTGTCTTATAGGATAGACTGGTTGGTGCCCGCAACTTGGTTGCGCAAAAAATTGTATATCACGCGGGAACCGTACATTTACCCGGGATAAAAAGTATCCTATTTGTCGTCCAGACCTAATAGCTATTAAACAAAAAAAAAAAAGATTTATTCAAGTCCAGTCGTCCAGTAGTTCCCGAGATTAGCGGGTACAAGCAGACAACTTTTTTTGTTGATATGCGTTCTATTACTGTTCGTTAGCACCCTCACATTGATAATTTTACTGTTTTATTATATGTATAGATACATATGTATAGATAACGGACCATCCATACGGTACGTTACACAGTTTTCACTATTTTTGGACCCCTCCCTTTTTTTTATTGTTATTTATTTAATTTAATAAAACTTAAGAACTAATACATATTTATCTCGCCAAACCGAATCTTGTTGGCGAGATGCGCTCATTTGCCTCATCATCTTAACATCGTAATATGTTATAACAAACAAAAACAGTTTTCACATCAACTTAAAATAACTTTTACAATAATATGTATTTATAATATTATATATTCTAAAATATATTTACCTTGTCACAATGGTAACATTTCGGATATCCTCCCTGGCGTGACATCTCAATACTTATAAATTTTACTAGAGCCTTTTAAGTAAGACGTACTTTATGGATGGCCTCTAAAGTAAGTGATGTGTATCTGAGTCATCTATCAATATCGGTCAAAAGGTGACACGGACATGTCTCCCCGGTCAACTACTATGAGATAGTAAACTTACAGTATGTCAATCAATATTATTGTGATTATAGCGGTGAGGATACGATTCTTTTTAACTCCTGCAAACGAGCTGACGTTTTGTGCGATGGAGAGCAACTGCCGTCGCCCATTGACAATTCCAACCACAATAGAGTGCGTTATCGGCCCGTTTGTGAAGGAATAGGAAAAGGAAATAAGAATAGGAGACCCCATTTATACTGAAGAAGGCTCTTTCGGCGCCAACGGCCTGGATCATACATTCAAAGTTTCGAACATCTCCTCCCGCTAACAGATCCATCCATCCTTTGTAAGGATTATAGTGTCATTTATTATTGTATTGTTTAAATAAATCGTTCATAATAATAATTAAATTTATTATATTAATATTTATAACAACGGACTAAAGTCGTAGTTTATGCAATGTTTAGCGAAAAATCGATGTCCACGTGTTCCTTTTTTTTCTGATGAACTAGCTTAAGCTCTCTCTTAACGTTTGAACATACTTATTAGATACTTAAAGAAACACACTTTTCTTGCACTTTTTCCGCTATATTTTAAATTATACAATTAAACTAGTCGAGCCCGCAGACGTTGTCCTGCCGAGCTATTTTGTGAATCTAAACCATTCTCAGGTCCCCCTTGAACGCACACAAAAAATTTCATCAAAATCGGTCCAGTCGTTTAAGAGAAGTTCAGTGACATACACACTATGGAAAAAGTGCTAAAAAAGTGTGTTTCTTCAAGTATGAACATGAATTTCCGCCATGAATCAACAGTACAATCAGTCACATATACTTATTAGAGGTTAAACATACCCCGCTGGCCCCGGTACACGCCTTAATCTAGAGGATGTAACACAGACACTTTCGTCATCGTGGTTTAAAGTCTAGAAGTAATTTTCAGTGTATCGTGATCACGTAGCTACGCCCACTCACATCAGTTAGAGGTACAAAACATGCTAGCCTTCAAAACATTGTAACGACAAACCATGAACGACACTAACAAAACCTACTATTACTAGTCTTACATGTACTAACTTAAGCTAGTCATGAAATAATATCTTTTACTTCACTAGATTATAATGAGTAGCAATGCGGCACGGAATTGTTAAGGCAGCGATTTATAATATCTATGGACGCTTCATACCACGTCAGTCTGGCCCCGTGCTAAGTACCCGAGGGACTTGTGTTACGGGTACCAGACAACATATTAAAGATTTTAATA
>JAOTAV010062577.1:0-14541 GCA_026546445.1 Cyclargus thomasi | reverse complement strand
AGACGTCAAAGTTTTAAATGCTTCTCCTGAAAAATTGCATTTTCGCAAAAGTGACGGTCTTGCACCGAGGGTGCGTTGTGTTACAGGTACCAGACAATGGAAATATATTTAATACTTTTATACTACACACATATTTAATACAGAAAACTATTTGTTCCGCCGGCGGGATTCTTACCCGCGACCCCGGGTTGAGCTACCAGCTTGCTTTATCGCTGCGCCACAAAGGTCGTTTTTTGACGATTGTTATAATATGAATAGTAAGATTTTAGTAAAAAAAAATCTTTTTTTCGCAGAAAGAGTTTTTGGAGTCTCATAAAAATGTATTATGGTCCCGCTACAGGATGAGTTACAACCTTCACCGAGCTGCCTAATGGGATACACAAATTTTAACGATTCAAATGATAAATTACTACAAACGTAACGTAGAAAGTACGGTTACAGCGAACGGAAAAGTCGAGAGAATAGTAAACAAAGGGCAAGTTGGATTTCGGCCTGGTCGAGTTCCACTCTGATCTTCTGTTTGCTCATCGACTTTACAATGTTTCATATACACGTAGCTAGTTAAATATATTTTAATTTCAGACATGTTTTGCATTATCTTAAAATAGTTGTAACTTACTATCTTAAAATGTTAACAAAACCTACACAAAACTACTAAAAATATTTTACCGAACTCCCGATTCAGTCCGACATCGGATCGGGCAGTATAAAAACTTTTTAAGGGACCTTACCAGCTTAAGCACAAGCACTTTCAGGATAGAATTAAAACTAAACATCTCCCAAAAAACGTTTTAATCAAAGGTTTAAACAATCAAGCAACAAAATTATGACGTAGGAAAATGCATCTCTAACAGGCTAAACACCTTTAAATAAAACGAACTAGTCTAGTTAGGATGCGTTTAGACTGCTGTGACCGTGACATTTCAACGTGTCAGTACATTGTACGTGTCTCTTGTCCGGTCACGATTATCTACACGCACCTTTACAGCTCGCGACAGTCAGCACGTACACACGTCGATATACGCAACGCGAAAAACAGCAGGCAACACACCGGGTGATATTAATCAAAGACCAAATATGTTTTCGGTAATAATGGAAAAAAATATTATTTTTCACTGACTTTATGTTGAAAAAAAATCAATGAACAACATAAACCTATACACGTTAGTTTTTCGGGATTACAGGAAAATAAACTAGATAATAAAGTTATACAACGTTTTGCAATAATCAGATGACAGTATGAAGTTAATCTTAAAAGCTTTATCTTTTGGTCAAACATTTGGTCATCAATTAGTATCGTTGGATAGGATCGACGTTAAAATACGCAGTTATACGAAAAATATCACGATTAAATAAAAATAACCATAAACATGATATGAAAGGAGTTCAGTTCTTGGCAAAGCACTACGTATTTTCGTCCCGTGTGTAGCCTATGAAATCAGATTAAAGGCGCGACCGCACTAGGCGACACTACTTACAGCAGAGCGACGCGACTCCAAATATTATTTGTATGTGTGCCGCTTAGTGCGATCTCGCCTTAATTTATCCGTCATAAGTTTACGACTATTGCCTTTTCGCTCAAGATTAGAGGTATCAGGTTCATTAACCCTTTGTCAAATTCCTATACAAACCGCGTTTCTCAACAACATGACTTTGTTTACAATCACGATTTATATGAAAATGTCAAATTCTTTGACAGAGGCTTAATGAATCATACGGCCAATCTTGAGCGAATGCATAATAGCGCTTTCAACGCCAATAAATATATTAAAGGAAAAAAATCTCTATGCATTCTTAAACAAATGCAAACATTGACACTCAATCGGGGGCCCGTGCCTCCAATAATTTTATAAAAATAAAACTGAAAGACGCAACCCGCCGCCAGATTTGTCGTGCGTGGAATCACTTCTTCTACACCAATGAAAATATCATTTACTATAGTCCGGTCGCTGCAAGTAGATATTCTACATCTCACTCGCACATACGTGATATCATGACCGCTAGTGGTTCAAAAGAATTACTCCTTGCCCACCGAACTTTAATTATATTGTCAACGAAGCCTAATTTTCGGGATCGACTTTAAAACTTATAGCAAAAACAACTATGATTTCGCAGTTAACTCCAAAAATTATTATCGCAATTATATTTTAGAAGCTGGCGATACCATTTGCAAAGACATTGTTGTTTTAAACACTTCGATTCACCCTAAATTGGCTTTCACATTACAATATACAAGTATCGCTACATCTAATGTAAGAGATCCTTTCCATTACTTATTATAAGGAAGCTATCACAAGACTCACTTGCACGATCATCGACAATTCTAGTTAGCTTAGTTTGAATAAAGTACTGAAAGTTGGGCAAGACAGACAATAGTTTGTGAACCTAAAGTTAACATTCCGATCCTCACTGCCAGCGGCACATAAAATCAAATAAAATGTCACTATGTCCAGCTGCCCATGACACCGCTGCATTGTACTGGCGTAGAGCAAGAAAACTATAGCATAAATTGTAAACAGACGTTTTATTTCAGTTGTGTGTCGCGGTCGTTGCCAGACGGATCGAAATGCTACTTTTGGAGGGATCGGTCAGACAGAAAGCGGTTAGAAACAGGAAAAATTCTGACGCGATCACAACGTCGCCTGCAAGCTGTCTACCGTAATATAAACAGAACGCTTGACGGTTAACCCCATGACCGCTCTGTGAAACAGATGCCTTAGATACTGTCAGAGAAATCGGTATGTAGATGGCGTAGGTAATTTAGTCGGATTATGTCAAGTTATTACATTACTAAGACTTGACTCAGCTGCTTGTAATAACCCAACCAAATTACGTCCGCGCGTCTATGAATCAATTTCTTAAAGAGTACTTTCTATAAATTTCGCGTTCGATCAGGCATGAGTTCCTTTTACAGGTAAACGACAGGCAAGTACAGATAACATAATTCAACTCAGTTGTGCGCGCGGCTCTATGTGAAACCTTATATTTTCTCGGACGACGCCTGCCGCGTCCCTGCCACATGAATGAAAGTTGTGTATTCACAGGCGCCCACACATATAGGGCCGCGCGTACAACTGAGTTACACTATCTGTACTCGTGTAGATACGTATGTATATACAGTTGTTGCAGTCACTCTATATCAACATCTTGCCCCTCCGTCTGCAGTACTTACATTGTTTTACAATAATAATTCATTTTAAATGAAACATATAATGGTTATCCTCTACAATACGGACGTCCAACGATTCCACGACACTCAGAATACTTAATCTAACAATAAATACGTCTAATGCCACACATACAACGATCCGACTGCACAGTTTGATAGCAGAGATATTTTTGAATTTATAATACTCCTATCCATATCGACGTACCTTCCAGCGGTTACTCTGTCTGTCTAAAACCCAACTGTACAGTTCTATCGTTGGGTAGCACGACTAACAAAGCATTACGGCATCGAATAAATTTCTTACAACATAAAATTAATATGAAACAAATCCGAGGGTCGCATTAGGGTCTTTAAACAGACCATTGGAGTATAATTTTTCCTAGAAAAAACATCTAACATAATTTAGTATTAAAACTATTTTACAATAACATTACATAGGAGTAACAAACACAGTTCATTTTCAATGGTTTCATTTCAAGTTGCCCTTCTATTCGTGTCGTTGATCTATATATATTAATATAAAATGTCGAGCCCACTGGCACCGGCTTATGTGACACTCATGCTTTCTCTTTCATAAATATGAGTAAAGAGTGAGACATGAGCTAAGATTGGCACGTGGTTCTATTTAGGCCATTATGGGTGAAAATTATAATATATAAACAGTCAAGTAAAATACACTATAATCTATTACTGGAATAGAGCAAGGCACTATTGAAATGTTACGAAGAAATCAACTCGACACACTCACGTCTAGAGTTTTCATAGAATGAGGTGCCCACTTAACTTCTGCGTATTATATATTGCACAGTATTAATTCTACGGAACCAAATTGAGCCATCGAACGTGTGATTACATTGCACAATAGAATACCGAACTAAATATATCATTTATATAAAACAATTTTCAGCGTCTAGATTTTTTTTAAGTTATTTAAAAATAAATAAGAAACAATATTTACATAATGAAGACGGCGTTGAGTTGAATCTCTCAGCTATATATTACAGCCTTACTATATTTATACACATTCCTCTATATATATAGAATTACAGATGTATCACCAGCCTTATTCGTCGCTGCCCATTACCCAAAAACATTAACACTCTAATGTTATAAGACAAGCGAGTCGATCTAGTCTAGATAATACTAAACTAGTTAATTACATTACTTGCCTAAATAGTCGCATGCATCGATATTGCTATTACTCTGTTGGACTCTTTAAATATCATGCCAAGTTATCAGGAGCATAGTATAAGCATCTTCATTTTAAACCGCTTGAAGCGACTGTACGCACACATTGGCGTGACTTTATATTATAACTTGCAGTAACAGTATCACAAAATTAGTCAATTTTGAGTGAGTTTGATACTGTACTTTATTTATACTGTGTTAGGGTTAACATTGCAATACATTTCTATGAGCAATCGGAAATCTTCGTTTTACAAAGATATTTTCTGTAGAAAATATAGAATAACAAAGATTGCCGAGTCACACCAAAAAGGTGGCATATTTTCCTGGCAACCAAAGTATTTATAGGTCGAAACAGTAGAGTTATTTTAATAACTAGCATGAGTTTCGTGCAGTCTTGAGACTTGATAATTAGTTGTTGGCCACATGATACCCATATTCTGCTATTTGCACTAATTTTGTTTTACACGCATATTCCCTATTCTATTATTGAAGTATTCGTTTAAATTTTCTACCGCACAAATCCTTTATTGCGCACGTCGAAATTATGTCATGCCATGCCAAAACAGAAGTTGTATATTACGACATTGATTATGGCGCTTCATTTTTGCGTTTTTGACGTCTGACGATCACGCGCAAATCCTTAATTCATGCATGTCAAAAAAATCATTTGAAACGTTGATGATGAATGAAGATTTTGTGCGATAGAATAACGAAACGAATACAACTATTATGTTTTAAATAACACTGTTTTTGCGGAACAGTTCTTACAGAAGTAAAACTTGACTGAAGTTAAATTTAACCACATGCTCATTATGTTTGCTCAGCGGTATGCTCTGAATTTAAATCTGTGTATTTAAAAAATCACTGGTATTCTTCAGCAGCAAAATGAGATGAACTAATAATAGCGTAACTCAGTCAGTAGTGGGTGGAGACTTCTAGTAACAAGTATATTATTATTTCGTTAGTAGTGTCAATTGAAGTCGTAATAAAATAGCAGAATTAGGGTTTTTATGTGTGCGATTTCGTACAAAATACTTTCGCACTGAAGACGCACAGGGTACTTAAATAGCATTCGATAATTTCGACATAAATGAAGCACTTGCTTAAATCAGAGTTCCAATTCAACACTTTTTTCTTATCGCTTTTCAATAGAATTGCCGATTAAAATGTATGAAATTGCAAAACGTCATTTAATTTCTAACAGCACGTAAGTCACATTTTGGATATTTCATCATTTTGATGCCGTTTTGCAGAAAATCGGAAAAAGCATCGCTTAAGTTAATCAGGAACACGTGTCATAAAAAAAACTTGTACAATTTTTAAATTGTAAAAGCAAATTTGTGTGGTGATCTATACAAAATTCAATCAATTGTTTCGCTCTCCTGAAGTTGCTACTTTTGACTTACGTGGTGTTAGAACTTCAACGACGAAATATGACATGAGTCGACTTCATATTATTAACAAAAGCTTATGCCAATTTTATAAGTTTTTGTCGACTTTTCTATAAGCGATAAACAAATACATTTTGGTTAGTGGATCAGATAGTCTAATTTAATATTAAAACTATCGATTTCGACTAAGTTACCAGTTTTAAACATGGTAAGGCTCATTCACTATAACTACATTCCTAATGTCTCTCAGAAATCGTCCACCTTACTGAAAACTTCGGTAGAAATAGTGAAAATTGTCGACGGACATTAGAAATGTAGGTTTGTACGTTATCTGGTTTTAGTAACATTACAGCCTATATCTATTCCAAACAGAGCAAAAATGTATGCATTATTCAGACCCGGATGTTGATTTTTTTTCTAAAAACCGTCAATCTTACTTTTTTTTATTATAAAACTATTTGACTATGGACCATCCAGATACATTGAAAATCTATGTTACGATAAAGGAAATTTATATAAATAAAAAGTGCATAACTATGATGGACTACATAGCTTTTTAAGTAATATTTTTTATGATTTTACTATTATAATTTTTAGGAAAATTTTCTAACTCTAAATTTATCAAAGAGTCCAAACGCTTTGGATTCAAATTATATGAGATTAATTAAATTGTTGTTATTGCATTGGATTTTACAAAGGGCCAGATCACAATAAAACGTAAAACAGCACCCCATTTTAAAATTGTGAATCTACAAATTTAAACTACTGCCTACCACGATTCAGTATTTTTATTTTATTTACGTTTTGTTGTAATAAATCTTTATTTTTATATAAATAAACTTAATTTGTTTGACGAATTAACCCTTATAAGAAGAAAATTGTTTCTGATTCACATGCCCAAATTTTTTAACTATTTGTGATAAATACCGAACCCTAATTTCTAGCCAGAAATTTCATTAAACGTTTATTTTATAAATGATATTTTTTAAAGCTAAACTAATTTTTCATTTAAATATTACACTAAAATATTAGGATACGCAAAAAAATTCACTAGTCGAAGAAAATGCTAATAAAGTGTATCTATATTTTTTATAAATAATATGTGACTTAAGTTGTTGATTAATAATAATAATCATTAATTACGAATTAAACGCCTATCAATTATATGAGTCTAATTTTGCAAAATCTACGTACTTAATACAAAAGTAATTTAATTATTTTAACACGGAAGAAGGTTTAAAGTTTGATGATTAAAAATCTTATTTGTAAAGGAAGAATTCGTATGAAGAATATATATAATAATTAAAAAGTATTTTTTTTAAGTAATTAGAAAGTGACCGAAGATAAATTTGAAAAATATTTGGCTAATCAATAATAATAATAATTTATAAATGGATCCTTTTTATCTCTGTAAATTTAACAGTTGTAGTTATTTCTCATGTTCAATTTTTATATTTATGTTCGATATTATAATCAATTGTTATTTTGTTGCTTCAAAATGTCATCCGTTATTATTTAAATTAATATCATCACAAAATATGACTTTTCTATAAAAAAAAATGGAAGAAAAAACCAAAACATTAGGCATGTTATAGTAAAAATTACGTTATCTTAGGCCGATTTCAGACTATGTGGGCAGTATATCGGCTAATTATCCCGATTTTACTATTTTAATTCAAGTCAACCATTTGCATACAACTTCCTGGTACTACTTCCAACCATATAAAAATCATAATAATATTTACACAAATCAAACGATTATTCCGAGATTTAGCCAATGCTTTCGCATTTATTAGAAGACAACCTGCATCTATATTGGATTAAATTAGCAAAATCAGGGTACATGTGTACAGTCTGAGTCGATTTAGGCTTCACACTTCACAGCGTATCTATACTAAATACTGAACTATATCTTTAAGCTAATATTTATCATCTCTCAGTTCTGAGAGAAATGTGCAGGTGCCCTTACGCGGTCTATACTACGTTCAAAATAACGAGGCAAACAAATTTCCTACAAATATTAACATTTTATATGAAGTTTTGTGCCTCGATTACTGGTTAATATGACAGTAGTGGCAAGTTTCTGAAATATTTTGACAGAGGTTATCTCTTCACCTAACTAATGTTTTACGTTGAGACATCAGCCAATTATAAAATAGCCAGGGAACAGAAATAAGCATCGTTAAAATATAACTTTAATACAACGTTTTGGTCAATAATTGGGTAAACCCTTTGCATTTCATTTTTTTCGTAATAGTGAAGTCCAAATCACGAGAAGTTCGAGCACGGGCACGAGAGTCTCAAAAATTCAGATTGACTATCAAATTTTTTTTTGACTAGTTTAATAGTTACGATATTTTTAATGAATTTTATAAACTTAATATCTGTACATTTTTTTTTAAAAAGACCACGTAAGAGCATCTTTAGATTATATTTAAATACGTCTGCTAACAAAATACTACTTTATATTATATAATCACGAGTTTTATTGAGTGTTTCTTTTCATAACAGCCGAGTGTGATATGGACGGCAATACTAAAAAAATTATTTGAAATACATCCAATTACTCGAATTATTATAATTCTTTAGTAAATTTACATTAAAAGCAGTAGCGTAACTATACCGTTCGATGCCCGTGGCAGATTCGTTTTTGTTCTACTATGTTAATATCCAATACAAAAACACGTCAAGCGATTATTGTAAAAAATAATCGCTTGCCACAAGTGGCTAGGCAGGCTGATCGGGGGCCCCTTTCTGCTGGGGGTCCGTGGCATTTTGCCGGCTTGCCACCTTGTAGTTACGCCACTGATTAATAGTGTCCGTTAAGAAATTCAAATACTTTCCAACGTGTTTCATTACATTATTTTCGGGTTTAAAAAAAAATATTTACGCCAAAAGCTAATTCATATAGCTGTCTTTTTCTGTCAAGTGGTTATTCCACATGTAAGACAAGGACAGCCATATAAACCAGCGTGGGCATTGTAATATATTTTTTTCTGTATTTATAAAACTTTAGCAAAAATTGTATTCCATTACATTAATGACGCGTTTTTCTTAGGAACAGCTAGTGTTGATATATTACATTACAATTGTAATTGTTATACAATATGTCGCAGAACTATTATATATCACATTTATATCTATTTGTAGGTTACCTTGGTGTTTTAGTTTTTCTGTAACAGCACGTTATCACATAGCTTTTTGCATTAAAAATATACTAAAAAATTCAAGATCGTATTTAAGGCTGTATTGCATCGAAATTGGGCCGTAGGCTTTGCACGCTGTACTAAATCGAGTAATATTTAGTAATAAAGTCTTCTTCTTCTTCTTCTTGGCGTATGCCTCCCCGTTTAGGAGTTGCCAGTAGTAATAAAGTCACCAGCAGAAATCTACTACACGTCAAACTGTCAGTTTGGCGTGTTTTTTTTTAAACAAAGCAACGAATAATATATTCTATACAGCCAGATTTCGATACAATGGACGAATCGAGTGGTATCATTTTATCCGTTAGAAAAACTCTTTAGATAATCGACATATTCTCTTAAGTAATATGAGTATGATGTCCAAAGTAAGAAAAAATCTACGAATATTTACCACGCACCGGAGCCCGATTTTTATTTTTCGGAAACATTTTGGAGACATTATTCACTTTACTAAAATTGGGCCCCTGGGGAAATGCGACCCTAAATATGTAGGTATAACAAATCGATTTTAATTAATGTCAAATATCAATTCATCAAATGTATATGTCTAATTTACTGATAGCATTGCTAACAACAAGAACAAATTTTAACAAATTTAACAGTCAAAATACAAAAATAACTAAAATAAATTAAAAAAAAAACATACAATACGCCAAAGTATTTCAAATATGAGTTGATTTTAACAAGATATATATTGCAACAACAAATGTGAATCAAATTAGGATTGTTAATCAGAAAAAAATATTATAAAAGCATTATGCCTTGTGACTTGATCAGCTAACTAAAAAGATTGACAACCCTAAAATAAAACAAAGTGTATAATGCAAACTTTCGTCAAAGTAATATCGTGATATAGTGGTATATATAAATCTTATATGAAAAAACACATTTGTAAATATTTCGTGTACCCATCTGATTGGAACTTACTTGACTATTTTAATATTTCATAAGCATTATCTGTACTTTACACATAATATAATATATATTACTCTATGCTTTAAGTAATAGGTACATTACTTAATCGGCGCTTTTGAATTCTGTGTCGATTCTTCTCTCTAACGCCTGTAACTCTTCTTCGAGTTCCTGTAACAATACAAAATAAATATGCATAAAAAAAGAAATTTTATACCAAACATGTTCCATACAAGTAAAAAAAATTAACCAAAGAGAATCTGTCACTGTTTGCATATTACACAAAATAAAAAAAAATATATGTTTTAATTTAAAATTGTTTAAACAGGATTTTTTTAAATCTTTTTTAAGGACTCGGTTCACAAAGAAGCGACCATGTCGTCCTCGTAAGGCCACCAAATGACAATTCAACAATTTCTTACATCTAAACCAAACTTAACTAACTTATACAAATATATGGCATCACGATAAAGTTTCCGACAGTACAATATTACAACCACTTACTTTTTTAAACATAGATTGGTTTAGTATACAACTTCTAAATAATGCGTTCCGAACACATTCCGCTAAAATATGCATTATGTAAACAGGAAATTAAAATAATGTTCATGGGCTTTTAAGTTAAAAAAAATTTACTGTAAAGATACTTTTTTTTCGAAAAATTATAAATTAAAGAATTAGCCATAACATTGTCCACTGTTTCTTCGAGCGTAATAATTTTATGAGAGTTTAATTTAGAAATTATCCTATTATAGAAAAGCTTTTCCTTTGTCCTCGTAGTATCAGGATATTCTATATAAAGACTACTATCAGAGCATTCAACAGAAATAAATCCTTTATCTAAGCCAGCTAAAACTGTATAGTGTACACCAAATGTAATCTAAATTTTGTTAACCAAATGTCATCAAATTTAGTAGTGTCTGTGCCACCTACAAACATAAAAAAAAATACTTTTACGTTTACAATACTTAGGATCTGTTTCACCGCTTACTGATAAGTGTCTGATAGTCTATTCACAATTCTTTTTGGGAGATATTGTATGGAGAATCTGTCAAAAAGTTGTAGATAGTCTATCAGAAACTTTATCTGTAAGCGGTGCAACAGGCCCTAAGTGGGATTTATTACGTCCGTTAGACAGTTCTCTGGGCATCTTTTAGCATCGAATCGGTACATACAATTTTATACTACAACAAGAAAAACGTCATTTTAGACTACCTTAAACCCTATCAATTATTTTTAACATAACAGGTCTCCAGTCGATTTAAAATAAAATATTGTCGAGAAGAGAAAAAGAGAAAGACAGAGAGAAAGGGAGAGAAGTAAAAAAAAACCTTACATCATCAGCTCTATTCGTGACTGCTGTGAGCCTGTCCGCGCCGACAGCCCACCGGTCGGGCACCAAATATACCTGTTCAAAGTTTTATTTCATTTAAAAACCTTTCCTAAACACAGGGTTTAAAATATTCTTTAAGGTGTTTTAAAATGTATTAGACATAAAATTCTCGTGTCACAGTTTTCTTGGCCATATTCCTCTGAAACGGCTTAACCGATTTTTATGAAATTTTTTGTGCTTATCCGGTATCTAAGAGAATCGGCCAGCATCTATTTTTCATCCCCCTAAGTTTACCGGGTCAGCTAGTAAGGTATATAAGGAAGTTCCATAGTAGAGTCACTTGACCAACAAACGTTTCTATGGAGAATAATATTTATTTGCGCGAATTTTCAAAATTCGCTTAGTACTTATGGGAGTCACCTCCTTCCTGGCTTACTATAAATTGTTTAAAACACCTTGTATAAATATTATTTAAACTATGTATTTAAAAAAGAGTTTAAATTTTATTTATCTTGCGTAATTTAAGGTAAAGGTTTAACCGAAGAGAGAAAACATTTGTATGAGAATAATAACGATTTGAGCTATAAAAAAAAGGCTTTAATCTATAGACCGACAGATATACTATCAGGGTAACAAAAAATAAACACAAAAATATAGAGAAAGATCAAAAAAAGTGAAAAAATAATCAGACCTTCCGATCTTTCGTAATACATTAAAAGTTTTGTTTACGATTTTGTATACTATCTTGTTCTATTTATACGTGAAAGTCCTTACCTCATCTGAGTTAGGCGCTGGCGGCAGTGTGCTCCTAATTTCATCAAAATTAAATACCTGGAAGAAATGTTTTTTTTTTGTAGAATAATACATTTGAATAAATCGCTGAATATTGCTTAAAATCATTACTAAATTTTAAACTATGTATTTATGCAAAGTGACACCTGATTTTATAAACTAACTAATATTATTCTATTTCCAAACCTTTGGAGATGATTAAGAACATGTAAGCATTTATAACAAATTAATCTTAAGTGAGATACGCCTTTGTAAATTTATTCTGGGCTATTTAGTAAAACTAGAGGTCGCCCTGCGGTCGAAATAAAATTCGACCATAAATATTAAAATCCATAATGTAGAGGAAGAAATAGAAAATATAAAATCTATTTTCAATTCAATCACAGACTTCAATTTGACATAAAGGTCTCGTTACCAGGCCATTAAATTTGAAAAAAAAAATTACAGACTTCCAAAAAAATTTCAAACACAAAGACTATTTCGTTTAGATTATCGCGTCAAGTCGTGTCAACATTAAAGCATATTTTAAAACAATATTGTTATTCCATGGTCGTCTTCCATATCAACTAGAGAGAAGGAGAAATTTATGCTTTTACATGTACGCATCTTTCTTGAAAAGGGGTACAAAGTTTTCCGCTCACGTATTAATATATAGATTATTAAATTATTATTATGTCCCCGGTATGTAAATACAGACGACAGAATATGATCAAAAACAAGTTACATTATTAGCAGGAGCCCACGTTGGATCTATGCGCCTCTCGCACGGTGCCGCAGGAAACCCTCCACATGGTACTGTAAAAAAAAAGTAATCATTGTTAAGTTAATAATAAAGTTAGAATCGCTCAACTTCCATTTGTTGTTTGGGAACCCTTACAAAAACCTATCACTCTTAAATACATATTGTTATAAATGTTAATATATGTTTAGATGTTTGTCCATCAATCACGAATATATCGTACAGTTATACAGATAGGGTATAATAGAGATATAAAGGGTACAGCTGACTTAAAATATATTTTAACTATGTTTCAATCAGTATGCAAAATAAAAAAGCCCGTCCAGTAATTCAGCGTGACCTACGAACAAACATC
Organism: Cyclargus thomasi; assembly: GCA_026546445.1. Lineage (NCBI taxonomy): Eukaryota > Metazoa > Arthropoda > Insecta > Lepidoptera > Lycaenidae > Cyclargus > Cyclargus thomasi. Next base: position 1,459 of record JAOTAV010062577.1, on the reverse strand, counting down.
CAAACAAAAAAAAAACTTCTACAATTACAACACCAATAATTAATACAAGAGGTCGCCCTGTGGTCGACATTCGAACTTAAAATTTTAAATCCATCGTGTAGCGGAGCTATAAAAAAGCTATAATACATTTTAATTTAATCACAAACTTTAATTTGGCATAAAGGTCTCGTTACCAGACCAATAAACTTTGTTTTAAAAATTAGACTCTAACCAGAAACAAAAGAATATTTCGTGTCCTGTCAAGTAGTGTGCGTAGCGTTTTGTTTATTTAAAATATAGAAGATTAAATCATATTTAAAATAATATTGGTATTCTACGCTCCTCCTCCATATCAGCTATAACTGGGAGAAATTTCATGTTCTTACATCAACGCGTCTTTCTTTAAATGGGATACAAAGTTTTCCGCTCGCGTATTAATATAAAGATGATTAAAGTTATCACTTACAATCATCGAAGTTGTACGGACTGACGTTTCTAGGAGCTTCGTGTTGCACGGGCATGAACATGTTAGGCATCGGCGATATGGCCTCCTGAGCCGGGTACCTAGGTACCGGGTACACGGGACCAACGAACTCCGGTCTCGGGTACTTCATATTTTCCTCAGGTAGAGGCAGGTCGTTGAATCGACCGTAGTACGGCCGCTCGGGTATGGGCACTATTAGGCCGTTTTGGTTCATCGGCGGAGCGTTGTGAACGACGTTAGATGATGGGAAGTTTCTGGAATGTAAACGTTCATAATTAAAGACACAAAGTTCATAATGAAAGAAGCAGGTAAGTAACAAACTGTCGGTGTTTTGCCTCAATGCACCGGAAAAAAGATTTAAAATGAAAGTTAATTTGATGTTACACAATATACAAGATAGATACACAATTATATCTAGATAACAAAGTAGGCAAAGTACAAGATTTGTTAAAATATAATGAAAAAAAGTACTGGAGGTTATAAAAATGTTAGTTAACTGCTTCTTCCACTTAAGTCGCAAGATTAAGTAGTGTTGCAGGGCTGGTAGCATGCCACGGGCCTCAGAGACAGTGAGCTCAGCTATATTTCTTTATTATGCCAGTTCCATTAATAGCATACCTCATGAAATTTACTTCTCTTAATGCATCTTTACAACATTTTGTAGCGCCAGATGGCATACGCCACTGTACGTGTCATTCTAGTAGTATCTCTATTCTAAAGGCATTCATGTTGTTGCTACTTGATACAAATACTTAGAGATATTTAAAGATTACAGTTATTTAAATTTAATTTAGGTTTCTAAAAATTCAATCGAGAATAGACAGAAAGTGTGTGCTAAACCTGGCTTCCGTGCATTCTCAACGCGAATAGACTACAGTTGACATGTTGTAGATAGTTTGAGGACTTCGCCGCGCCACTGCCACACGAATGAAAGTTGTGTGTTCACAAGCCCACACGTGTATAGGGATACACGTGTGAGCTTGTGAACACAAAACT